>JASGCC010002239.1:0-29610 GCA_030067915.1 Hydractinia echinata | reverse complement strand
TATAACCATACGCATGTTTTTACTAAATCTCCTTTTCAACACAAAACAAACACAAACAATGTATACACACATATACAACATCGCATTTATATGAGAAAAGAAAACATAGAAGACACGAACGAACGTTAACTATCAAATACTGTGTCTTTCATAAACCATTGCTGCTTTTCGTTAACGGCTGTTGTTGTTGTACCGGCTGGGTACAAAACAAAAACGTTGTGTTTTGAAGAGAATGGAGCTTTTGTCCAGATTTGCAGACATAATTGTCAAATTAAAAGTGTTTTTAATTTCATGCATGCAAAATGCTTTTAGCTTGTTAAAACAACATCAACCGGGACTACTCCCAGTTCAACACTAAAGTTGGTGCGACTAATCAAGAATTTTGCAAGTCGGTCTTTTAAAAATTCCCAAATTAATGTAAAAGCGACTTCAAAATAATAAATTAACTCTATTTATTTGAATAAAATCACTACTTTGGCAATCAACCCAAATTTCAAAGTAAACTTAGAATTTAAAGGTATCAAAAACAGACACTTATTTGCAAGCGTTTCACATTTCGATGTCTTGTAAACAAACAATAAACACGTTTGATGTACGTTGATATAACATGTCAACATAAACATGCGCCAAAGGCATAAAGAAAAATAAACATTAATACATACAGGAACACTTACCGTAACAGAAAATATTAGATACAGCAAACAACCCAACAAATAGGATAACTTTATCCATACTCATCTTGCTCTTCAAAAATACCCAAGTACTTTGTCGCTTGTTGTTTTATTCTATAATCTTATTTCAAGAATAATCTTAAAATTTCTAACAGTGGTTTTAACAGTGGACCATATATAAATTTATGTTATTTATAAATGTACGTGTTGCAGATCAGAAGTGAATATAAAATTAAACATATAAAAAACGAGAGAATGAACTTGTAAGTAACATATTAGAGCTACAAAAAGAACTTTTTGAGACACGTAGATTCTCCTAAGTCAAAATTGCAAATCGCTCGTATCATCGTCGCTACAGTGAATTATAGGTGTCTTTACCCACCGCCCACTCCGTAAAGCCGGCATATACCATAAGAAAATTAAATTACTTCGGACAATATTTTAGGCGTCCTTAAAAAAAACAAATAAACGAACAATACATTCCTTCGTACTTCTAACAACCTAAATAATATTATTCCTCCCCAAAACAATATTTTTAAATCAAACAAGTTATTAGGAGAGATTGTTTCCTAACATTTGTCATAGCGTCACGGTTTTTTATTATCATTTCCATGTCAACTTTTTGTTATGTCAACATGAAATACTGACCGAAAACAAAGAAAGAACAAAAAAAAGAACGAAGATATTTAGAAGCGACAGAAACAAGACTCGTCCAACTTTATGCGCGATTGATGATATTCCACGCGTACTTTAAACCTTTTATATAAACGCCGGCTAATTACTCGTTAAAGCGTTTAACCTTGTAGGTTGAAAACAAGGAGGACTGGTAACATTGTAAAACGCTTCTCCATGGTAGCTTAATATTATTTTTCAACATACTTACAACGTAAAACTCTAAATAAAACGGCGGAGTACAGTCAGGCACGCAACTGCGAAATTAACACGTAAAAAGGTGATAGAATATTATAGGTATAGCTACATCTTGACTTACTGAAGTCCTATTAACTGAAGATTGCAATCTAGAACATCATTATATAAAGCTACGATCGTGCAATAATGTTAATTTAAAGAAATATGTTTCACGGTATAATACGATATCTCAAAAACAAAACATGTATATTCGTGACTGGGTAACAAAAACTTATCGACAACGATAATACTTGACTTATTGACAACGTAAAAGTATGCTTTGAGTACAAGTCTTAAAAAAAAAAATGGCCGTTCTTAAGTTATGAAAGTTGCGTGTACAGCCATTTCCTTTGGACCACGATAATATAATGAAAAAACAGGAAAATTGTCCAAAATAAATGAACAACATGTTCATTGTTCAGCACATGGCGCTCTGGAAGGAAGCAATGAGGTTGTGAAATTTAATGAATGCCCAGTTTCGATGTGTTGAGGTTTCCCAATACTCGACAAGTCATGACACTTGCGTTAAATACAAAATGAACATTATTACTTTCATTTCTAAATTTTTTCTCGAGTAGCTGTATATAAATTTTTGAAAAATATTTTGACATTCTGTCAAAGTACATTGTCATTGGAAACACACGCCTCTGAGTCATTTAAGCAAACCAAATTTTTCAAATTTCGAAGTCATGGTTGTTTCTAGCTCTAATCTACATATGGGCTCTGTTTTCTTTTTTGGACATAGGTAAGCGAATAGTAATTATGAAACAATAAACCGCCCTTGTAAACGCCAATTTAAATGCCCTTGTAAACGCCAATTTCGAACAACTGCCCTATTAAAAAAATATTATGTTAACACATCCCTTTCTTTAATTGTTAGAAAAAGAGGGCGCTAACAAAGAAATAAACTTTATTGACATGTATTAATGATGGCATTTCTGATATTTGATAAAAGGACAAATATAGTTACAGCTTTGTCTTCATTACTGATAATGCTTCCCATTTTAATTTTGTTACGCCCCATTTGGATTAACGCTAAAACATTTCATTTTCATAACGCATACGAACTTTAATCTTATACGAATGTGCAGTAAGACACTTTTAATAATATTAAATAGGTGTGAAGGGAAATAAAGTTTGTGTATAACCACAAAAAAAGGGGCACGGTCTTCATGTAGACAACACCAAACAAAATAAACACACTTTAATCGTTATTAATAGCAAATCACTTACCGTACTTTAAGAAACGCGCTTATTTTGGCAAGTTTTTCGCAGGGAAAGCTATTTATAGCATAACTCTTCTCACATTGAGGATAGTTTTGGCCTGTTAGCACTAATGAGACCAATATGAACATCATCAAATATGTGATGAAGTTTTCTCTTGATTATAAACCCTGTTTTTAGAGAGGTCTTGATCTTTTTAATCAAAAGGCTACCCACACACAAACAGTCAATAAAAAAGGCTTCTCTCTGTATCAGCTCTTCCAAAACTTGCTACTCCCATGACTTCCCCTATTTTACTATAAAAACTGACCGAGAAAAGTATTTTTCGAGCGGGGATTTACTTTCTTAATATCGATGAGATAGCATAAAAAAGCGTAATGGGTACTGTTTATAAGCGCTGGTGAAAACAGAGTCTTGTGCTGCTCATCATATTTAATCAGAGAATTTGTTTAAAGCCTATAGGTTTTTGCCATTGTCCGAGACCCAATGACGGAAAAAATATCATATAGAGAATAGACACAATACAGTCAAACCTCTTTATGGCGAGCATTTTTATAGAAAATACCTTTCTGGACAGATGAAATGACAGACAAACGTAATAAAACCTCTATGTAGCGGATGCGTTATGCACGTTATAGCGGACGCCCATTTAAAGTCCCAATTTACAATAACTCTGAGATCTAACCTCTCTAAAGCGGACACGCCCAGCAATGGACATATAAACAATTCAAATTCAAAGACTGTTTCTATATTTTGTTTACAGATTCTTAGATTTTTGTTATTCTATTTTTTAGCCAGTTTATGACTTTTTCAAGCCTATACAGAACTCTCTATAGTCTACACCTTCTTAGGTCTTGAAATTTCCAATAATCAATGCAACACTGCTCTTGATTCTCTTCTGAAGACTATTTGCATTCTGAAACTTTCAATTTGATTACAAGCAAAAGTGAAATTGTTCAATAAGTTAAATGCATTGCTGATTCAATAAAAAGAGCAATTGGAATATTTGAATATTCCTCTACACTCAAATTAGACATTTGTGCGCTAAAATAGATTCGACTCCCGCCACAATTGCTAAATGTGTTCTGCAATAAAGATGAAAGTAAATCATATTTCTAGAACACACTATAAATCACGTGGTGTATCCCACTCTTTCTGGAGACTAAATTATGTTTTATCTATATAATAATACGCCAGTTCCGTGTGTCTGTAACAGGCAAAGTGGATGTGTTGTTTTTTCTAAAGAAACAGCCGCGATAACATGTCACTTTTGCTAAACTTTTATTTTTATTCTGTCTTTTGTGTGCAAAATTTTTTGTTTTAAAAAAGTCACGGTTAATTTATTTTATTGTTCTCATAAAAACCTTTGTTGTAATTATGTAAACTTTATTACACAAAAGTCACGGGTAATTAATTTTTATTATTCCTTTAGCACGTGTCTATTGTCTACTGTTATATGAAAAACATATTGGTTTTATTTATTCCCGCGTGAATGGAATTAACAACAAAACGTTTTGACGAAAAGAACAATGAATTTTATGGTTAATTTCGCTCACTATTTCGCTGTTTTTTATTCGGTATCTATAGTGGATTATTCCACGGGACTAAATACTAGTTATTAAGATTATACGACAAAGTAAATCCTCTGATATGGAGGGTGTTATGAAATTAACATTAATTTTTAACTTGGCGCGAATTTTGTGTAGTTTGAGTTTCAAAAGAACTGGTTTACGCGCAGACCAATTGCAGCGAAAGAAGAGACATTTCCAAACAAACGATTTAACATTGGATAAAAATGTAAGAACTTTTTATCAAAAAAAGCAACTTATGTTTCTGACAATGTTGATAAAAACATGCTCATTTATAAGGAATATGTTAAGTTTTAACGGCGTCGCTGGTAAATTAAATTTGCCTGCTTATTTTTTTTAAGAAAATAGCACTCAGGCACATATTAATTTCAAAAGTAGCTATTGGTTCTAGGACAATTTCCCCTCCTGGATAATTGCTCTCGGACAATTGACCACTACCTGGATAACTTTCCACTAGATAATTCCCAACCAGGATAACTCACACCTAGAACAATTCTCCCAGGATAATTGCCCCCGGACAATTACCACTGAATACCCGCTCCCTAGATTTATTAGAATGTCTGAATTTTCAGCCGATGAAAACCCTGATTTTATGATAAATTTTGTTTAATAAGGACAACATTTAAATTATAACGATGGTTAATTCCCGGTAACTCGAACCTCCAAGGGACCAGAGAAAACAGTTCGACTTAACGAATGTTTGACTTAAACGAAGCTCCCGTAAATTCGAACTTACAAAATATGAGATATTAGTTCGAGTTAAGTCTATTTTTTCTTCAGACTCTATAAAAGTGTTTGGAAACCAGTGCTTCAAGAAAAAGTTTATGGCGAAATTGAACCTAACAACTCTGTGGACAAATATGCTGTCGCTGTTAAGAAGAATGGGAAAGTGATTGGCCATTTGCCGTGCTGAAACGATTTTTTATTTCCTACGTGCCGATCCCTATGGAAAATGCGTTATCACTATACTGCAAAAGCAGTAAATCTTGGAGATGGCGATGGCATGCAAGTGCCTTGCATTATCCAACTGTCAGGACAAAAGTGTATGTTGGACATTTTAAACTTAATTTAAAAGACGACTGTAACTTGTAATGAAGTTTTTTTTATTATGTGCAAAAATGTATTTATTTTCTAACCTTTTTTTCCACTTCTCCAGCCATCCATCTGACGCTTTAAAATGTGTAAGGTCAATACTTTCAAAAAATGGTTCAAGTTAACGAGTAGTTTTTATAAGGAAGTATTAAGAAATGTTCAAGAGACCGTAGAAAACAGTTCGAGCTAATAAAAGTTCGAGTTAACCGGTGTTCGAGTTACCGGGATATCTACTGTAGATGTTTTTTATGAGACAAGGAAAATTTATAAAAATTTATAAACTTAACAAAATTAAAGAAAAGGCATTTTGGAAAAACTTTCTTTCGTTTTAAAACTTTCTTTATATTGTTCTTTCTTTTATGGCCAAAGAAAAAAAAATTTAGAAGAGTTTATCTGCCGCAAAATGTGCGGAAGCTTTTAAACTGGTTCGAAATTAAATCTTTAGTTTGCTTTTTTAAACAAAAAGCACGAGATGTTTTGTCAAAATTTTTATCAAATAAAAAAAGGGGCAAATGAGAAAATTGTCGTGGTAGCCTTATCCAGCGCAAAGTGTCCCAGATGGGAGTTACCTGAGTGAGGCGGGGGCAATACCGTAAAATGCCAAAATCAAGCGCACCCGATTATTATAAGATAAGTTGTTAAGCGCACCAAATCCTTACCAAGATTTTATTCCCGTTTATAAGCGCACTCTCAGATAAGTGCATATAGGGAAATGTTTGTTTCACTTAAAATGCGGGATTTTTTTCTGCTTCTTTAATTTTGTTACGAATATAGTTTTTATGAATTTTTGCAGCATATATATAATATGTACGCGGAAGTTCAATCCCTCCTCCAGGGACCCAAGTGTCTTCAGGAGTACGACGCTTTTCACCAGTAATGACTGCTTTCACCCATAAAATTCGCCACTAATTCATCATTGGATACAAAATCTTGGCCAAAGCTTCTGGCACATGTCCTAAAAGTTTTTCTACCGGCTTCACAATACAACCTTTCTTCTGTTTCTTTTCGACCTTTGACAGAACTTACAGTTGTACCTTGAAAACAAATTGGCAGCAGGTGACAGACGTATTCTAACTTCAAAGTGGGTTGCCAACGCTTGGCAGAAAGTAAAACAAAACAAATATTTGATTATTAGGTCTTTCTTGAAGTGTGGAATATCAAACAGTCTCGACGGATCGGAAGACCATATTGTTAGTATTCAAGGTTTAGAAGACTACATTATGCCAAAACCAGACAGCGAATTCCACTTAATGAGTGACGATGATGATGATGATTTAGAATCCTCTGACACAGATGGTGTTGAGTACGAACAAAGTGATATTCGTTCTGATATTTCTTCTGACGATTCAACAACTGATGAAATTAAGGAATATAAAATGTAGTATCGAAAAAAAATTATTCAATTTTTCTTTTTTTTTCCTTGCACTTTTTTTATACTCGTTTTTAAGCGCACCCGTAGATAAGCGCACCCTCAGATAAGCGCATCAAAATCTTGCTTGCCACTGATAAGCGCTGCGCTTGATTTCGGTATTTTACGGTAATTGAACAGGAATTGTCCTAAGTGGAAGTTATCCAGGGTGAATTATTATTAAAGGGCCTGTCACTAAGAGTATATTTGTATGTTTTGTATGTTCCACAAAGCAAACCTATTTATTTTTTTCTTGTTTTTCTTGTTCTTGTTTTTTTTTTTACTTTTTTATAAGCAATACGAACTTCCATCTCAGATTCAGCGTTGCTTAAGTTCCTGTATTGTTATAGCTTACAAGTTGCTGCTCCGTTTTCTGAAAGATTTACGCCTCGTGCTCCTTATAACATTGCTACAATATGAAATTGCATCGATGAAGACGAAAATAATTGCAAGGTGAATGTTTTTCGTGTTTGGTTTTATTCTTAAAAGTAGGAAGACGTTGACGGTCTTGGGATATCTTATAACTCCTTTGAAAGCGTTACAGTACATCCTGCATTGTCGAAGGTACTTTCTTCTTCTCAAAAGAGTCAACAATGAAATCAATTTCTTAGTTGTTGTAAGTGAACGTCTCATTAAAGAAATATAGAATTAAATAAAAATTCTCCAATTGAAAAGTGACCCTCCTTTTTAAATTTCAATTTTCTTTCAAGGCCTCACTTAACACACCTCTTCAAATGGAGTGTTTAGTTTTTGATCCATTCCTCCAAATTTCTTTTGAATAAACGCCCCTCAAAAGCCTTTGATTAATGCAAAAAGAGTGTAAAAGTTATTTTGAGAAATATTTTTTGTTTAGTTGGGGTTTCTTATTTATATTTGTACATTTTTTATTTTGCTCTAGTACCTTTCTATCATATTAACCTGCAAAAGTTAATAAGTGTTAGAGTTATTCGAGGCTTTAAATAACTCGAATTTTAGGGAAAATCGAGAAAAAGTCACAAACTCGATGTCTTCTGTGTATCAAGATACAACAACTTTAATAGGTTGACAATCAAGATTGCCAACAAATTGTTTGAAATATCAACTTTTCTGATTACAAATACAGCAAGTAAAAATAGTTTTTTCGTAGACAAGAGGTAAATATTCCACCAAGCACGTTACTTCTAGTCCTGAGTGACATAATCTGAAACAGCCTCAATCCTTCGTTAAATATGGCGCGTATTAGTTTGTTTTAAAATTTTACACGAAGAAGGTTTGTCTATCCCTGCATTACTATTTTCTGTTAAACACTGCTTTTTGTAAATACAGCACTGCTTCTTTGTAAGTTTGATTGACTTTAATATCAGTTTGTGCTTACGTGAAAATCAAACGAGAATGATAGCTTAGTTGTGCACTCCTCCACAATGTCTATAACAGGGCTATGCTAGTTAAAAATTTCCCTGTGATTGTAGCCTAGTTAACTAAGCTTTCATTGAGGATATCAAATTCAGTTTCTCTCAAACAAAAGCTTAGACGCAAACAAATGTCGGAGAAAATCCCTAAAATTCAAATCCACCACATTAGCAAACCCCGAATTATAATCAACCAAGGAGCGCAAATTCGGCGTGGTCACATCTTACCCTCTTAAATAAAAACAAGAATTAATTATATTTGTTCGAGTGAGTAAGACCATTCGCGCTCAAAACAAAGGATTTCCCGATATTGACCATTTGAGAAAGAACAATAGAATTTACCAATCAAAAAGCGCGGTTAGAATGCGCAGAAAAATCGTTTGAGACCTGGCGTAATTTTTCCCACCTTAACTATTCCGATTTCCTGGTAGTAAGATACAATTATGCTGGGTCCACCTGGCTACTGTGATTGGCGAGCAGTGTTAAATCTGGTGCTAATAAGAGGGGAAATTAGATTGCGTACGTTTACAACTGGGTCACAACGTAAACGTGTACATAAAAGTGGAGGGGCCACGTTTTAGTGACGACGGTAGAAAATTAGGTTTTGATGTTCTGGTATGGCTAAAAGCGCATTCTCTAAACAGTGATTTTATAAATTTATCAATCAATGAAATGACTTAATATTTCTTTCGCTTTCATAAACAACCCTAACAATTATGAAAGAATATGCTAAAATTTAAATAAAATCAGCCTCAGTAAATCGTCCAAATTGATTGTAACGTTTATCATTCTTTGATAACCAGTCAATGCTCTTGTAAAATGATGTTTAAAAAATATATTTTATTTTATTTAGCTACTTTCTGCAGGATTATGAAAACGGATTTATTCAATATACAACCGAAGAAATCCGATGATGAAACGCAACTAGGGATAAGCACCGGCAAAAACAATAAAAACAACTAAAACAACAACAACAACAACAACAACAACAACAACAACAACAAAGAAAGAAAGAAACTGAAGACATTATATCAAGTACAATTTGTTTTTATTCTGCGCCTTAGACAAACATGCCTTTTTTTTGGTGGTATAAATATTTTTGAATGGAGGATTCCCAGTTGCTACTTTATCAAATCCTCACCCCTTCTACTAATATTCTCCCAATAAACCCCCACCCTCAAAAGAGATTTTGATAGATAAGTCCTCGGAGGCTCGTTAAGTATTTACAGTAACTTTAAGTAAGTACGTAGGTTGAAGTGCGTAAGATGAGCAGGTAAATCAGACAGTTTAGGGAGCAACTATTTTGGTGTTTGTTATGTTTGGATCTACTTACACATTAGTTTGCATGGACCGAAACAGAATTATCTGCAAATAAAGTATATCAACATAAGTGAACGTGTTTTGGGGATGATCATTCGAAGTAACTCCTTAATGAGGAGTATGGAGTAAGTTTGATTGGGCGCATTTTTAGTGAAATATAGCACCGCCCAAATAACAGTGAGTTCCCCATACGCGTCTCCTTACTTAAGAACAGCCGTTGCTTTTTTTAATTTTGCTCATAGGACCTTATATCTTTTTCGGAGCGACGTAAACAAATCAAGTCCCTGGCTAAGAAGTTGGATTTTGTATAAACAAATTAATTCTTTTTTGCATCTTAGCGAAAGAAGGTATCCTTAAAAGGGTATGTTCACATAGTGCTTGCGTGATGATTAAATTTAGAAATTTTACTTCGGATAAATTTAGAGTCTTTAAAACCACAGACTTAAGTTGGCAATGAAAAATACAAGGGTTTTGTTATGTGTTTTTCAAAGGTATTTCTTAACATCCGGTGACTAATCGCTCATGACAATTGAGCGGAGACATAAACATACTTTTTATTGCTTTTAAAACATGTATTTTAAATGTACTGGTGTTTTTATGTGTAAAAAATTATATGTG
Organism: Hydractinia echinata; assembly: GCA_030067915.1. NCBI lineage: Eukaryota > Metazoa > Cnidaria > Hydrozoa > Anthoathecata > Hydractiniidae > Hydractinia > Hydractinia echinata. Next base: position 19,391 of record JASGCC010002239.1, on the reverse strand, counting down.
TACAGTGTACATTTCCGTCGATGAAGTGTTTTCACTAGCATGTAGTTAAACGGGAGGGTGTCCATGTGATTTTGCACGCCTTATAAATATAATACCAAGTTAGAACATTAAAATGACTGAGTTACTAGATGGTTAGCGAGTGGTATGGATATTTAAGGAATTCGTAGAAATATCACAATATGAATATCATACGAGCGGTAAAAAAATTTCACGACCTCTACCTGAAATTATGTTCGTCTACACCGTTGACACTAATTTTAGTGTTTTGAGTTTAAAGTTAACATCGTTTAGTATTAGTGCGAAGTTTACATGATAATTTTTTTATGATATTGAAATATTTAATCCTGAACAGTCATATTATTCCATGCCTAAAGGGTTGGAAAATACTGGCACAAATATATCAGAACTTGAAAAAATACATCCAATTTGTACTCTGTATCGGGCGATTACTAGTACTTATAATTTTTATCACGCAGAGAATGAGCAACCCGATTGAGAATAAGCAACCCGATTGATAAAATGCAGTTCAATAGCGGTCTGAAGCATGTACAAGAAATATCGTGAAAATTTGGAACTGGGTAATCGTCTCACTCCGAAAGATACTCAAGATGTTTGTGACAGGTGTGACAATGCACGCTATTGCGCAAATATAAGGATACCACTTTTTATAATTTTCCATAATAAAAACCTTCTCAGAACCGACATTTCTTGTTTTTGCTCGTTGCTCTTCAAATCTCATCAATAGCATGATTTGGTTTATACTGTCAAAACAGTTACCAAGGCATGCAAATGTGGGTTTAGAGTTGACTTTTCAATCAAAAATTGTTCAAATTGATTCGTCTAACTCCCCCCCCCCCTTTAGTTTCCGCTTTCCCAAAGTTAATGCATAAAGATGTCGGTGCCAAAGTGAAGAGTTTCCTTTATGTTTTTACTATCTCGCCTGCGAGGTAGTATTGGTTTCCAACTCGTAACTAACTAACTATGTCCCAAATGGTCAATTGCAACGTCACAGATTTAAACTTCGTACCTAAACTAAGTACTTGGAAGTAATCTAAATGTCATTTTAGACCAAAATTGGTCCAAAAATTAAAACCACTTCATTTTTTGACCATATTTGGTACAGTTAACAAATAAAGTATGCTGAACATGATGGTGACATCAAAATTTTGATTTTTTGTCACCTAAATGTCATTTTAGGCCAAAATTGGTCCGAAAATTAAAACTACTTTATTTTAGACAAAATTTGGCACAGTTAACAAAAAAAGTATGCCAAACATGATGGTGACATCAAAATTTTGATTTTTTGTCACCTAAATGTCATTTTAGGCCAAAATTGGTCCAAAAATTAAAACTACTTTTTTTTTCGACAAAATTTGACACAGTTAACAAAAAAAGTATGCTGAACATGATAGTGACATCAAAATGTTAATTTTTTGTCAACTAAATGCCGTTTAAGACCATAAACGTTTCAATCGCGCGACTTTCAACCATGAATGATAGGCTGTATTTTTTGTTAGCAGAAATTGTAAAATTGGGTCGCATTGTCGATGTTTCATAGTTGTGCATTTTTAATAGCGAGATAGTTTATGCAGCGCCTGCCATCTTGTTCTAGTTTGATTTTTTGGCTGAATCACTAAAACATGAAGAAAAATGTTTTGTTCTAGACGTTCTACCAATCAGGAAAAAATGTAGAAAGAAACACCGTTTTCCGACAAATCAAAAGATTTTATTTTCAAAAAATTTTATTCCCCCTTTTTTACCCAACAATAATGGGTGCTGTAGACTTACTTCATCTAAAACGTAATTATAATAATACGTTATTCGAAGTATCAACTCTCGTCTAGCCCTTCTGTAAAAATATAACGCTCTAACTTCGTCTCAAGTAGAAAAAGGTAGCTAGTCAAAACTTTTATATGTCCGTTTATAGTTTCTCTGCTTTTTCTCTTCTTTCTGCTCATTTTTACTTTTTGACATATTTTCAAACTGTTACTTTATCTTTATCACGTTTCTTGGCTGAACTTAGGAGGAAAGGCTGAATACAAACTTAAATTTAATACTTCTGATATTTAAACATAAGATCAACGGTATTGACAATGATGTAGATAATATGCGTTTCATTGACAAGAGAAAAAAGTTACAAAAGATTACGTGAAACATTTCGGCATGTTTGCTACACATTCAGTGGAGAACATTTTTAGGTACTTTTTCAAAGAAAACAAACTTTATCGTCACTTCAGATTGTGCATTAAAACACGATTTAAAGTCTGCCGTTGCCCTGTCATAGGACCAACAGTCGCCAAGCTTTCCATATTTCACGGAATAAGCTCATGAATTAAACTTAACAGTAAAAAGTAGAAACTGGTTGTGGATAAATTCACCTTCCAGTTGAACAATTTTGTGGCTGAAAAAACTCTAGACTTTGCTCACGAATAACACACCCTGGATACTCCGCCATTATTAAGTAGCTGATACGCTCAAGTTAGTTCCAAAAATTATAGCTAAGTGTAAAAAGCTGGAGCATCGTTTTAACATAGACTGAAATGTCCATATTTACAACATCTCAGATGCTGTGTATTTTTACTTTAATAATAACAGTAGCTACCTATTACATTATAGGTAGACAACAATAGGACAACATTAAAATATGTCGGTCTGAATAAATAACAAATAGGGAAAGCATATATTCAGCTAGCTAGTAGCATTTTACAAAATGGTTAGTATGGGATACGGTATGACGTTAGTAAACTTATTCTGCATTTATATGTAGCTCAAAGCATTTAAAAATACTTTGAAATGTAAATAATTTTTTTTGCAAGAAACTTTAATAACCTTAACCAGCTATATTATTAGCTATACGCTTAGTTTGGGATAACATCAATACGGCGATTTTTTCTCGATTATTAAAATAATTAAAATCTGTTGTGGGGGTTTTACCGACCTTATGTTTTGAATATGGAAGCGCGGAAATCAAAATCAAACTGCCAGATATGTTCTGTTATACCAATCTCACGCTTTAACTAAGGGTATTATGGGTAAATGTAAAAGTAGGTTACTATAGCTACTTATAGAATAGAATCGACATAACAGTTTAAAAGTAACAATTTATTGTACGGTATTGTACTACATATATCAGTGTCGTTGACCTGTATTTTTATTTCAGTCAAAGCAACAAATTATTTCTCAACAAACGAATTGTTAGATATTTTGCGGTAACTCCATGAAAGGTAAATATCAAGACCAAGTTAAAACTAAAACATGTTATGAGTATCGTACATTATACGAAGTACTTGATATCCTGTGATTTTGGACTATGAATAAACTTTTTTGTGGTCATGGGGGCGCTGATAGCCCCTCCCCCCAAAAAACAACGGTGTAAATTTATATATTTTAAGACTGTTTTTTTAATGCTTTGTATCTTTGTTAAAATAGATATGCTGTCAAAAATTGCTTATCGCCGTCTTGAAACTTCCCATATTCAAAAACTTAAGAACTATGATAATAGGTCGATATGTTTTTGACCCCATTTCATCAAACCGGTCTAAAACTATTCAATACCAAGTTTTAAGCTATAGAATTATAGGAAAATACAAGCTGTACTACACTTCGAATACCGTAAATATGGAACAAAGTCGTCAGGTTTTTGTAAACCAATCAAGATACGTTAGCCAATCAACTTGCTTAAAAATTCATCGAACGTCAGTCGCATTTTGCCGTATTCATTAACTGAGGGACCATGGTACCCTGATATATATCTTACCCTCCTTAGTAAAACCAGTGGCGTGACGGCGCTGACGTACACTGGATCTGCCCCTGGTTGAATTTATGTATTTTAAACTTAAAAGTAAATATTTAATCCTTTCTTTTAGCCATGTAAAAGTCTTAAACACGCCAATTTTAAGAAATTAAAACATCGTAGTGAAGACACCCTAGCTAGCTATCTAGCTGTATTTACGCTTTTCTGTTCAAGGTTTTATTCAGTTTGGTATAAGTGCTTTTTATCCTTATTGTTTGTTTTTGCGTTATCTTTATCAATTTTGTTTTTACTAAACTGTTACTTAACAGTTTGATGCAACAAAATTTTCAAATATTATCATTTATGTTAGCTAAATGCAGTTAGGTAGGTACACCTTTTTGCAGCAACTTATACAAAAGTATAAAGTTTATTGATTTAATAAAGCACACTTCAGGGTTAATTTTTGCTCACAAATTTATAACGACTTATTTTTTTTATTTAAACTGGCAAAGAATTTTAGAACTGATAATGTAAAATAAAATTGACGGGTGACCCTTTTAGTTTGATATTTAACGATAGGCTCTTGCTTGTGTTTTTATTTAAACCGAAGTTGTAAGAAATTATCTTGAAAAAGACCTAAACGGGGGCACTGCTAGAAGCGCTTCATATGGAATTGTTATATAGTCGGCCTGTGCAAAGCGCCTAACCCTGTATCGCTCACGATTAATTTATGAATTTCACTATGAAATTATTCAGCAAAATAGAAAAAGTTAAGCGACTGTTTTTTCCTGTGATAGGATTTTGACAGGTTATAAAAGATGTGTTTATTTCTACTAAATTTGCGGGGAAATTTATTTTTTAAAGGTACCATCCAAAATGCTTTATTGCTGTAAGCGCTTTACTGCTTTTGCGACACCCTGTATACACGTACTAAACGTCCCACCCGCGGAAATGTAACACGCGGTCCACCTGAAGTTAGTCGTTCAACTTGGCGTTCAACACTGCGTCATCCAGGTAGTTAAAAATAATGATATACAGTAAACTATATATATTACGAATTCTCGCAATTTACATCTCAATTTAGCGAACTAAATTATGCCCTCCTTTAGAAACACTTATAAAACCTTTTGATAGAACGAATTTTTTGTGTTTTCCTTTAGGGTTTGTTATTTTGAATGTTCATCGTAATAATATTTCAAATATTTTAAACCTGTCATTTGTTTTTAAATAACAATTATTTGTTAATCATTTTCTCTACGTTTTAGCGACCTTTTTGTGCGACATTTGATAATATTAAATAAAAGTGTGTTTTTTTATTTGATGGCTGTTTTGCCCTGCCGAATATATGAAACATATTTCATAGAAAAAAGGGAAGAAACGGTACCTGCTTCTAATGTCGACTATTTTGGCAAACTGTTCATTCTTACAATGTACACCGTTTGTGTTACTTTCGTTCTGTTTCATTTCATTTTGGCTTAAACGACTTTAACATTAGGGGGCGCTAATTTTTATTAGTTTGCAAACGATAATAATATTTTCGACAAACGTGTTACCAACAGACCCATATTTATTATATTTTTACTACAAAAATGTAAACGATACCGCCTGTTTGAACTTGAGATTTGTGTCTTCTCTTAAAAACACACCACCCGAATACAATCAAAACACCATTTGCACGCCTATTACTAACCTAAGTTGACGATTAATTTTGAAATTCATGGAGATTTCCATGGAGTTATTCATGGAAATATTTATGGAGATATCCATGGAGATATCCATGGAGATATTCATGAAGATATTCATGGAGATATTCATGGAGATATTTATGGAGATATTTAAAGTGTCACAGGAAACTGATTTCATCTATCTACTCTCCAAGAATTCATTTTGAATAAATTTTCCAAATCTTTTTATTATCCAAATTACAAGGAAAAATCAACGCCCTCAGTTCAAACACAAGGTGGATATTCAATGAGCATTACTTGTCGAAGAAACAAGTTATGTGTGCTATGGTAGTGTGATAACAGCGAACATCGACCCAGCGTGGATCAAGGTCTGAATCCGGGCTTTATACCATTATATTGTGATATCATCAGTCGAAGAAAAACTTTATAAAAAGTAACAAATTGTTATATATGATATGGACGCGATTTGCACCATTACATTGAAAAATAAATACATTGAAATATTCCTTTTTCATCCAAATTTGCAACACAAAGGTTTGATTGCATTTCGTTATTGCAGAATTCACAAAATATTTTGAATCTTTGATTTATCACATGTCCTTTTCATAGAAACACATTCAATTTTAGCAAGCCAGGGTCGAATATTCTTTTAGTATAAGCTTGTTATTAACGACCGACATTATAAACACCTTCCAGTTTAACCCTTGGAATAAAGAGAAGGTGAATTTCCACATAAACAAACGGCCAACAGCAGTCGTAATGATTATTCCTCGATGACTGTCAGTATTCTTTTCATATCAAGATCATGTGATGAAAGTCTTCTTTTTCTTTTTCTAGATATTTGCTCTTCTAAATTGCTTCCCCATTTATTATTCTCTTTACAGCATTGGTCTTGATTTTTTGTCTCTCTTACACTCGATTCTTCTTGTATAGTATGCAACATGCTTTTGATTGATCGAGCACTTCGGTAAATATCTTGACGAAGACATTCTATTTTTTCCAAAATCTTTCGTCTATTCATTATTTTAATTTATATTATTGTTATTATTATTTCTAGGTTATAAGCTCTTGGTATGAATTACAAGAGACTATGTTATTTGTTCTTTCGAGCGATTTTTTTTTACGAATCAATGATGCGTGACATTTTATTTGCACGCAGCTGTGAAGAAATCTTTACAACACCTTGGGAATAAAAAAAAAAACATGCGTTGCTCAAGTTTGAAGTGAAGCCCCCCAACCCTATACAATATACCATGGTAGCTTTGACTTCGTTGATTGATCATTTAGATTTTTCATGTTTGCTCACTGCATAACCTTATGGAAAAAAACCGTTAAAAAATTTTAGCTAACAAATTTTATCATCTTAGGAATTAATTTTGTATTCAAAGTTTTTTGAAGGCAAACAAAATTGACACAAGAAATATATGGTTTCAGGTGAATATGTCTGTTTTTTTAAAAAGAATATTCGAATGACTCATTTGTGCACTAGTACATGATTGGTTAGCGTTAAGAAACTTTTCAAATCTCTTTAATAATAGCCGTATTCCGTCTGTTTTTCTGTCTGTAACGGAAACACGAAATGCGATATATAAAGGACGGGCGACCCCGTAAATTTTTGCAAGGGCTGACGACTAGTATTATAATACCATTACACGTATGTCTGTCACCCAAAATGGTACCGCAAGTAGCGAGATGCACGTAAAGCGGTATAAAAAGGTCGGGCGGGATTATTCCACAGGCCACTGACTAGTAACATTAATTGTGCATATGTGAATTCGTCATAAGTACATTCATAAAATAACTTGTATATAATATATAATAAAATCTCCTTATGACGGACATCCGTTACGGCGGACTCTTCACTACATCGGATAGTTAGGAACGGATGAAATGATGAAATGACAGTCAGACTCTCATAACAAAATCTCTAGGTAGAGTACACTTTATAGTCGACACCACTCTATAGCGGACATCACTTATAAGTCCCAATTTTTATTATGTCCTAGAACTAATCTCTCTGTAGCATACACAGTCAACAATTGGTCATATATAAATAATTTTTGGAAAATCTGTCTACATTGTATCCCAGACAATTTTTGACTTCTTTTTCTTTTTTGTATAAAAGACAGCATATTTGCATTATATATTTTTCAGGCTCCTCTTTCTCCTAAAACAAACTTCTTGACACACTTTGCAATTGATTTCACTTTACCCTAACACATTCTAAATCAGGTTTCTGAAGTAGTCAATTTGAAATATGGGTAAAAAATGAAATTTAGGGCATAAACCTTCACGACTTGTGGAAGTTTATTGCCTGCGACGGTTTGTGTTTTGTTCTCATTGCTCATTAACTTCTTCCTTGCCAAAACGTCGATTTTCGGTCACTCAAGTGAAAAATCAAAAGCTCGTTTTGTAGCCCCTTTAAAGTAACCAATTATTTTTAGAATCTGACTAATTCATATGAATCTGTGGTACTACAGACGTTAAGCATGCTCTCCTTGAGTGCGCAGTGTTGACAGCGCACTAGATCATTAAAGTCGAAATCTGGCAGCCCATTTTGTTCTTCGGTGATAGTAAAATAATTTATATTTTTTGGTAAAAAAAATAAATACTTCAAGCGACAGTGTAGGCTTCGACTCTTCTCGCGCGAGTATGATATCAAAGTGAGGGAAGGTGCAGTTTTCAAATGTAGCAAGGTTAAATAACGAGCTAAACCCGGGGTGTAAAACAGGTCTAAATTTAGGTGAGGCGCAGAAATGAGAGCGGTACCTGTTTAACTTTACATCTTTTTCTGATGATTTGCGTTCTTGTTTGATAGTCAAAATTCTCAAAAAGAACTAGTTAAAAAAATTGCCGAATCAAGGAAGGAAAATGAAAAGAAAGATATTTAACCAAAAAACTCCTCCCTTTGCAACTTAAATATTCTACCTATTATTCTATCTTTCTTGTTTGCTTATCTTAAAAACGCTTCAAATTTACTCTTAGAGTTCAAACATTTTCGATCTGCAGTATAACTAAAACTAAAACAATCTGTATTTCTAAGAAAAATTGAAATCACAAGTTCTCATAAAAATTTCTCATATACATAATTATATGTGTAGATTTGTGTTTAGTAATTCTTGAAACAAATTATGGACTTTGTTTCAAGAAAGTGAAAATATCGATATACAATGCAAGCTATTTGTCTCCACCCCTCCCCTCCACCCTTTTGGTTTTTTAACTCTGCGATCAATTTTTGCATGTTACAGTGCCTGACAATAAATGTATAGATTAAGTTAGCAGAAGGAGCCAACAGTAAAGTGAGTAAAAATATAATTACGAAATTCCTTTCTAAATCATATCCAACGAATCGTGTGTCATTAACATTCCATTCATGCGTTACAAAGTGGCCTGGGACATATGTTTTTCAAAATAAAATTATTTTATTGTACAACAGAAGAAACTTGTTAACGAGTATATTTGAAAAACGTTTATGAAGAAACGTTTTGTGTCAAACATCAGTGAGTCAACGCTAGCGTTTCTAAATGTTACCTTGTTTAACCGTGCTCAGAATGACATTGTGAGAAGTTATTGGTCACGTGATCATGTTGTTTTTATTGCACGCATGCGCACTAGCTATTATTGCATTCGTGTTTTCTATTATTGCATTCGTGTCTTATCAACTGCTAATGAAATCCTGTTGGAAAAAGTGTTTTTCTTTGCTACAGTTAGACATTTATCTACATTTGTGTGACTTGAAATAATTACAAAGATGATAAAAATGAATGAAAAAGAGGACACGTTCAGAACCTTAATCCGAGATATTGGAGAAAATATCACGCTGTTACAACTCATCGATATGAAGAAAGTCTTACTTGGTCACATGAATAAAGAAAGTATTGATAAAATACACAATGGGAATGATTTGATAACGTCTTTGATTCAAGCCAAATTAATCGGTAAAAACAAATTGGCTTTTTTATGTAAAATGTTGCATCATGTTGATGACCATGCTGAAAAGATGTTCGCGATGATTGACCACTACAGAGAGAAAACATGTGTTCAATATGTTGATTCTACAGGTAAGACAAGTTTTGTTAAAGGTATATAATAGTTATATGAACACTGACGAGACGAAACAAATTTGGTTTCTATGGTCAGCGTTTATATTATTCAAAGCTCGTCACAAATGTATATAAGGCGAGATTTCAGGATATCCTTCTTCCATCATTAAACGAAGTGATATGAAAGAATAAGTTGGTATTTGATCTTTCCATGTTCTCCTGTGTTGTTGCTTCTTCTTGTTAGTCTTAGTATTCTCTGATATCGCCGTATAAAGCTACTTCTCTAACCAAAATAATTAATAAAATATGGTGAATATCATTCTTTATAAAACTGTTTTTAAAATATCCTCACTATCCAAGAATTTTATGCATTGTATGATAGAAAAATTAGATCATTGTGAGTAGTTTTACATTTTGCTTCAAAAATTATTTTTGATGTCGTCATTCAGTTGAGGCTTGCAACGAACAAACTAAAAATAGGAAAGCAAAGCAATTTGACGATCTTTCCAGTCTACTTGATGTAGTGAATGTACGTCGGCACTGGAGAAAAAACCACTAATGTCAAATTACGAGTATGCTCGTAATGACTTGTATTTGCGCATTATCTCAAGTGCAAAAAATGCTAAAGGACTATGTATGGCAACTATACTTAAAAGAAGGTACACCTGCCACGTGGAAAGCTGCCACATAAAAGAGCCTATGCATAGAAAGAGCGCCCGGGATTTTCGGCATTATAATGAAATTGCGCTCGCCAAAAATGACCTTGGCAACATAAAAGTCGATTGGCCCAGTCTCCTAGATGTTGAATGCACACGCGATGAGAAATCATTTACTCTGTTTTAATGTTAAACAATTTTTGCGACAAAAACTTTTTGCGAATTAACATTCTTGCAATAAAACAGTTTTTTGGAAACGCGAAAAACATTATACCTACCCAAAACCAAAGATCAAGTCTTTTGTAATTCTTAGTTACAAATCACCATAGATAAAATAGTTTCACTAATCATGCCATTTGTAAACTAAAGGTAGTTATATTTGTCCAGTTAACTATGAATGGGTGTGTTACTATTTTGTTGGTGTGAGTTTACATTAACGTAAATTCTTTGCAGCGTTATAGGTAAGGACAAGTAGAATACAACTGCTGTTACTTCTTTCTTATCAACCTGTTTCATGTTATTTTATCTATCACAGCTCCAGCAAACCGCACAGTCACAGAAAGAATAAATTCATTACGACTTATTGAAGATCGTCAATTTGCAACTTTATGTGAATACAATACACAATTGGACAAAATGAATTCTGATTTTCAAAACTTAGAAGTAGAGAAGGAAAATCTTTCGTTGAGAATAAAAATCATTAAAAACGATGTCAACTGTTTAAAAGTTCTGCACGAAGATGAAAACAAAAAACTTGAAAGTGCAAGTAATTTACAGAATGAAAAACTGCATGCGTTAAATCGGGAATCTGAAATGTTATGTAATCTAGTTAACGATAAAAATGTGATAAGCAAACGCATCGATGACTTAAAAGTAAAATTAAAGTCGAAAGGAGAGTCCAGATTAACTGCATTTCAAAGACCTTTAGAAAAAGAAGAATTGAAAAAGGCTGAAATAAAGTATGAAGATATCAGTTTGAAGATATTAGAACAACAAATCGTTCTAGATAACATGGAGGATAATTTGAAAGTAGCAAGAAAAGAGACAATAAACAGAGGTATTGAGCTTAGAAACAAAACAAAAAGTGTAAAGGAGGGAAGCAAGAAATTGTGTCAGTTGAACGAGAATTTAATCAATATCAATGAAAAGTTATTAAGGGAAAAAGACACCATAAATTCATTTAAGCTATCCATATCTGAAATAGAGTCTGATTTCAACTATACTAAGAGAGAATTGCGTGGAGAAACAAAAACAACGGCTTATGTGAATCTGCACGATGTAAGAGAAATGTTAGCAACAAAAATTGGTAAAGAAAAACAGGTTCGTAAGTATTTTTTTTAAACTTTGTGCCATAGGTTTGATACTTATTATTTCAATCAGGGTATTTAATCACTTTGAATTTAAATTTCCATGCTTTTTACAATTGGCAACACAACGCATAACCTGTCGGAACAAAGAATGACTTAGCTGTACAATATTTTTATTTATGTTTTCTTCTAGAACATTGTCTACGACTTACTCGGATCAAAAATATTCTTATTTGGTTATTTTGGCAATTCAATTGACCCAATCAGATTTAAACATCCAACAGCGATCGCAATTGACGCCAATGGAAATATACTAGTTGCTGATCAGGGAAATTCGCGTTTAGTTTTACTGACAATCTTTGGTATCGTGTTAGAAGTTATACCTTTAGATATTTTGGTGCCAATTGATGTGGCAATTGATAGTGAAAACAGATACATTGTTATAGGTGAATCCATAATTCGAATCTATAAAGGAAATAACTTAGTCAAGCAATTTTTGCCGAGGTATTTTCCTGGCAAAACCAGACTGCCCAGTTTGACAGCATGTGCTTTTGAAATAGAAAATCAAGAAATTTACATTTTGGATAAATCCAATTTATCTATTCAAATATTCGATATAAATGGTGTGTTTGTTAGAAACAAGGAATTGTTTGACACTTTGACATCTCCGTCCAAAATGAAAATTATAAATAAAAATGAATTAATTATCACTGATCATTTTGAGCATGTTTTGAAGCGTTACAACTTTTACAAATTAACTTGTCAGTCTATAGGCAAGTATGGCATTTCATTTGGTGAGTTTGCAACTCCAACTGGAATTGACTTAGATTCTGATGGAAATTACTTAGTAGCAGATACTAGTAATCACCGTGTACAAGTACTTCAGAAGACCTCTGAATATCTAACTGTATTTGGTCGTCTTGGTGATGCAATCAATTGTTTTTACAATCCGGTAGACATAGTGTACCATCCTATGGGTTTGGTTGCTGTTGCTGATAAAACAAATCACCGTATTGTTCTGTACTTCTAATAAGATTAACAAACGCGGTTTGTCTTTCAACTAATTTTTCTCACATTATCCTGTTAGTATCTATACGAATGATAAAAATTGAAATAATGCCAGAAAATGTTGGGCTCAACCGGGATTTTAACCCGGGGCCTCTCGCACCCAAAGCGAGAATCATACCACTAGTCCATTGAGCCGATATCAGCAAGTGAAATAAAACAAAATTTGTTGGGCGTTGCCAAATGCCGAAAAAGATGTCTAAAATATATTTTGTTTCATTATTTTAAGCATAATGATCAGATTAATAATATTGGGTATAATTTTACCTACTTTACATATTATTTTATTTGCCTTTGTGTTTGGTGATTGCATTGATAGCCATCTTAAAGGTAAAACGCGAGTCAGTTTCAAGTAAATAGTAACAGTGCTCTGTGAGAAAATATTTGAATAACAGGGGATATGCAGTGTTGTAACCGCCGGGGGGGCCAGGGGGCACAGCCCCCCCCCCCCCCCAATAATTTTCCTACTAAAAAAAAGAAAGAGAGAAAGAAAGAAAGAAATAAAAGAAAGGAAGAGGGAAAGAGAGACAGAGAAAGAGAGAGAGAGACAGAGAGAAATGAAAAACATAAAACAGATGTTCTACTCATGGAGCTAGTATAGGGAGTCAGTATACACACACTTTTCCAATTTTCACGGTCAAACTCACATAAAATATATCATACACAAAAGCATGTTATGACGTCACAGCTGTTCATCACAAAAATCCGACAGCCGACAAAAATCCGACAGCCGACAAAAATCCGCTAATAATCAGCATGCGCTAAACCTTCAACAACATGCTCAGCAATCTTCGGACTTTGTTGAAATGTGTATATAAGAAAGGGATGAGTTGGTTCAAGAATGCAATCAGCAAACTATATAGCACCGTGTCGGCTCCAGTGACAGCAACTCGCGACGCCCTTGTCGATCGACTACAGAGTGTGAGGGATACTGTTGGCTTTTACTACAACAAGGCAAGGGAACAAATTTCGAGAGGTACAACGCTTCACGACGAGGTCGAACAGGAAGCACAGGAAGACTACTTCAACACGGAGGACATACAGGACAAATATCGGGGGATTGAAGACCTCAAACACATGTTCCCTAGAGAGAAGAAGCAGGCCACGGACCCGGAAGGAATCCAAGACATTCAGCATATTTTTGACGAAAATGATATCCAGATGTTGGAAGATGGAAATAGGATCAAGGCATGGCGGTTCAACAAGCATTTGAACCAACCTCTGAAGGATCCGATTATGCGAAAAATTACGTCACACATAGAAATGCGTGTTAAGGTTGTGTATAGCTTCAGCTGTGATATTTACCAAGGTGGAGGTAGTGTATCTTTATATCACAAAACTAAGAGCACCGGGTCGCTGTCAAGTATAGAGGAAATCGAAGCGTTCATCGAAGAATGTGAAATGAAGCGCCTCGATTTGGAGGATGGTGAATTTTGGATTAAAGCTTATTTACCACCCGTTAGGACCACCGAGACCCCAGGAGCATATGAAGGGAAAATCGTCTTTGGTCACGTACAGATCAAGGTGATAAGCACGCGTAAACCTCTTCTGGTATGCGGCCCTCTCTCGGATTGGTTGCGAAATAAGAGGTGCATCTACGCTATGGATGGTGAAGATGCCAGAACGGACAACTTATGCTTTTGGAGGTGCTTAGCCGTAAGAGAGAGGGCCGACGTAGTACGGGGAACAGAACGTCTAACAAAAACAGCCCTCGCGTTAGCTCGAGATTACTACGAGGACCCTAAGCTAAAACGTAAGGCTGGTGGATCTTGAGTGTGTTGCCAAACAATTCAAGATCAACATCAGAGTCTTTGAGCCGAAGACAAACTCTGAGAAGGCACCATGGCGACTCGTCTATGGGCAAAAGCAGTACAAAAAAGGCTTAGACACTATCAATCTTGGTATGCTGGACGGCCACTGTTTCTATATCAAGGATTTAGACAGGCTGACCCAGCATTGGGAATGTGAGGTATGTGGCTACGTTTTTAACAAGGTCTGCAAGCTATCACGGCATAAGAAGAACGAATGCGAGGGCGTCAAGACGACAATCATTTGCAAAGGGGGAAGGTGAAACGTATGCCGAGCAAGGTGGAGAAGGTCTTTTACGATGAGGGGTTTAGCTACGATGTATCAAAATATATCGAATACATGGCAAAGCAAACCGGAAGGCATATCCACCATGCGCTATGTGGTCATGGTGGTGAACGCGTTATCCGCGATAAAGTAAAGGAATGGAAAGTTGACGGCTACGAGCCTACCACAAAGACCGTTTATGAGTACAACGGGTGTAGGTGGCACGGATGTCCCTGTCGGCCCGAGAGAACCAACGCGGACAGGAATCGTTACGGTGCAACCCTGTCTAAGGAAAGGATGATACAGGAACAGGGTTACAACCTCGTCACAGCTTGGGAATGTGAGAAGCCACCCAAGATTAAGAGGTACTTTCAGAAGAAATTCAGACCATATCCTCACTATATCGTGTTTGATTTCGAACATCTGATTTAACATACCTCTCGAGACATGTTCCTGTAAGTGTTGGTATTGCCGATAGTTTGAATAACCACCCGACGTTCATTGAGCACGAGGATCCCAAGGTCTTGGTTAAACAGTTTGTGGAGCAGCTGGAAAAGAGGCATGCCCTCATTGTGGAAGAAGTCGAGGGAATGTACCCCAAACCTGACGATTTCGACATGCTATCCAAAAAGAACCAGGATGTGTGGAAAGAGTGGGTAAACCAAGTAGCTGTAATCGGTTTTAACAGCGGCAAGTACGACATCAACCTGATCAAGCGGTATTTTGTCGAAGAAATTGCGCAGGATGACAAGATCAGGGTGGCGAAGAAAGATAACGACTACATGTTCCTCACAACCTCGAGGTTTAAATTTCTCGACATTAAGAATTTCCTTGCTCCCGGGCTGAGCTATGACGGCTGGTGCAAGTCCCTGGAATGTAAGCTCCAAAAGCTCGTGTTTCCATACGAGTGGTTAACGAGCCACGGCAAGCTGGACCATGTCGGGCCTGTCGCGCACGAGGACTTCTATAGCCGGCTAAGTGGGAAAACACACTATCTCCTAAAGGGTACGAGACATTCCGCGCCGAGTTTTACAAGCGAGGCTGTGTTACCATGATGGACTGGCTGCGTGAGTACAACCTAGCCGATGTGGAGCCATTCATTGAAGCTGTGAACAAGACGAGGCTTCAGTATTACGACGATGGCATAGACATTTTGAAGGATGCGGTCAGTATTCCAGGGGTATCGATGCGCTACGTGTTGAACAAGTCTCTACGGCTGAACCCCAAGCTGGAGCTATACGCTCCGGGAGACCCATGCAGGCACAGGTGCAAGGACTCTTGCTACACTAGGGGTTGTCAAAAATGTAAAGAGGTACAGAAAACATGTACAAAATGTACGAGGAATGAGGCCTACGAGCTCTTAAGGACGGGCATGGTAGGTGGCCCTGCGACCGTATTCTGCAGGTATCACGAAAGGGATGTGACGGGTATCAGATCTCACGTGTACAGCGAACCCCACAAGTGTAAGACCATTCTAGGTTATGATGCAAATATGCCCTACCCAAGTACCTTAACGCAAGACTTTCCTTGTGGGAAGGAAGAGCTGATCAAGGTGGCTACACCGACATCGGAAAACAATATCGAGCTACTGACGCGAGGTGTGCGAGATGGAACCCTCTTTGGATTTGCGCAGGTTGATATTGAAGCACCTGAGGATCTGCGTGACAAATTCGGCGAAATGGCCCCCCTGTTTGTCGTCAAGGAGATACCTGACGATCAAATCCCCGAGCACATGCACGAGTACTTAAAAACTACGGGCCGCGAGCGTGTTCCGGGTACACGTAAGCTTTTGGGGTTGCTAAAAACTGAAAAAATCTTGCTGTATACCCCCGTGCTGAAATGGTACCTTGACCATGGGCTAAAGGTGACTGCTTTTTACCAATTTCTCAAGTACACTCGAGGTAAGCCGTTTGAATGGTTCCCCCAAGAAATTGCTGATGCACGACGACAGGCTGATAAGGATCCTGAAAAACGTATTGCCGGGGATACAGCAAAGTTAAAAGGGAACAGCTTCTATGGCAAGATGATCGAAGACCTGACGAGGAACGCAGATACTACGTTCACGAAGGATGAAAAGGTGGTTGATGCAGCCCTGCGAAGCCCATACCTCGAAGATCTTGAAGAAATTGGATATGCATACGAGCTCAGAAAAGGCAAGCACAAGTGTAGTATCGACAGACCCTATCAATGCGGTATTGCAGTGTATCAGCTAGCCAAGCTTCGGATGTTGGAATTTTACTACGATTTTATCGACAAGTATGTGGATCGTCGAGACTTCGAATACATGTACATGGACACCGACAGTGCCTATCTTGCCATTTCAGGAGAAGAATTACGGGATGTCGTTCGCCCCGAACTACTTGACGCCTACGACAAGGACGTTAAAAACTGGTTAGTCACAGATAAATTCTCGAGTCGAACAGGAGGGGTATTTAAACTAGAATTCATTGGGTTTCGGATGTGTGCCACGACGGCCAAGTGCTATTTCATGGAAGGTAAGGAAGGTACGAAATTTTCGTGTAAGGGCATGTCAAAGAAGCAAAATGCTGTGACTTGGTCTAGGTACATGAGTGCGCTGAGGGGTGGTATCGACATGGCGAAAAACGTAGGTTTCCAGGTGCACAATCAGGGTATGATTACTTATGAACAAAACAAGCTTGGTCTCTCGGCTTTTTATGACAAAAGGGTTGTACATGACGACGGGGTACATACCTCCCCGCTTGTTTTTTAATTGCCTGTAAGCATTTTTGAATAACAAAATGGAAGTGTTTCTAGCCATCGCCGTAATTTTACCTTATGCCCTGATCGCGTTTTGTTTTTTGCGATATCAACATACAATAAAGACAATGAGCCAGCTCGCGAATATATTTAACGACACAAACGCAGAAAATTTTGAACATGTCGAAAACGCCAAGCTTTGAAGGAAGCCCTGCGTAAGGGCAGGGGGCATCTCTTACCTAAAAAATGTACCGAAGGCTTTGTCGACAAGGCTCCTGATGAGGCTATCGAAAAGGTACATGCCGACTATGTTCAACGAGAATTGAATGAGAAGGGAGAAAAGACGGCCAAGGCGTTAACTACTCACGTGGTTAACCTGTACGCAAACATGATTGGAAATTTCGTGGACATCGACAATGTTGACGATCTCCGGCAAGATATCGAGGAGGACCCCATCATCAGAGACGCCATGGCCGATTTGGGGGTTCTCGTCTATTGCACAATTGGCCGGTGTTTAGCGCCTATCTTGGTGATGGGACACACGGCGAGACATATGTCCAAAAAAACAGGATGGAGTGGAGACTAACAAGAAAGATCCTTGAGGATCAGGGCCTACATTAAAATTTCTTATAAGCCATAAGACTTATAACAAATGACTGAAGAACCGAGACAAGAAGAGAAGGTCCTCACGAGACCAGTAAAGCATCCCGGAAGAGTTGCGCAGGGTCACAAGTTAGCGGCACTGATGAAGAAAAGGAAGGAAGAAATTAAACAACAAGAGGGTACTGTAGAATCTACGGTCAAAACCTCTTCTGGGGCCAGTTCCGTACAGTCAGTCTACATATACGGCGCGGGTACGCTTGCCGTGCTTGCGATAGGAGTAGGCGTCTGGTATAAATTTTGGGGGTAAAAATGGTGGAGAACCTCATAAGCCCGCCCCTGAGCCTCAACAAGGCAAAGCTCAACCTCAAATTGCTATTTTCAAGATGCATTAGATTTTCCAAAAAAAAAAAAGATTAAATAAATGACTACAAAAGCAACAAGCAACATTACACCTAAGGAAAAAGAAATTTTGGACATGCTCTATGAGACCGTCGTAGATCTATCTTTCACTTTCGCATATGCCCTTGCAGGTAAGAAATTCCTGGGCATTTCACGACCCTCTGCAAAAATGGACATGAACGATGTCATGAAAATGACGGCCTACTTCGCGGCGGTGAGGGCAAGCCGCGAGATGGCTGTATCCAAGGGTTGGATCCCAGCAAGCATCGTACCGAAACAATAAATGATAGATGTAGCCAGAATCGATAAAGAAATTAAAAAATGTCCAACAGGACGAAAATTACCTACGTTTATACACCTTGTTTCCCCACGACATTGTACCTCGTACATTGAGCTTTTAAAAACACCAATCAAGATACCCTTCTTCTGCCAGGGACCCTGCCTAGTCTCTCAAGAAAAAGCGCGGCTTGTTGAGAGATATCGCAAGGTATTGCGGTACTTAAATGGTAAGCTATCATTTGATCCTCTACCCCTCGTATACAGGACCACGGGCTGCCCCGCCTGTAAGGGGTATCTTGTCAACAACCACGGCGGCGCGTGGAGTTGTTCTGATTGCCTTTCCACTATCCCGAAAATCCAGAAAAAAACAGGGCGTTTAATAAAATAATGCTAGGCGTTGTCAAGGAACCACACACGGCTATCTTCACGGGTCCGACGTCTTGCGGCAAGACGCAACGTGTCCTGGACCTACTTGAAAACGAGTATAAAAAACACTACTACAATATAGTCATCCTTTGTCCGACTATACAATGGAATAGTACCTACCTCGAGAGAGCCTCACTTTGGAAGGACGACTATGTGTTCATGATAAACCCTAAGGATCAACTCTTTGAATGGATTCAAAAATTATCGTCGTTGCTGGCGGGCGAAGAGACGTTATTCATTATCGACGACATGATATCTGATGAGAGTCTCGACAAACGGAGACAATCCCTGCTTGAATTGGCTATTTCAGGTAGGCATCGCAAGCATGGTTTGTGGCTACTACCAATCGTATACTGCTTTACCCAAAAATTTGAGAAGGCAGAAGAAACAACTATTTGTCTGTA
>JASGCC010002238.1:0-29615 GCA_030067915.1 Hydractinia echinata | reverse complement strand
TACTGTGGGACCAATCCTAGCCGTTAGCGCGCTGAAGAAATAGAGACAGTTTCAAAAACTACATTTCATTGACTTTCTAACGGTATCAGTCCGTTTGAGTTACAACGGTTGCGTCACATATTCGTACCAACATGTATTTAGCGATATTTTTCTGATATTACTAGGTTGCATCGCTTTTAACAGTGAAACGATTGACTGTGGGACTTAATTGAACTGATTTTGGACTTTGACCTTATAAATGTGATAAATGAGACAATTGGACTCCAAGAAATAACATTCTTCTTAATTTGACATGATTGCTGGAACTCAGCGATTACACTGGGCGCTGTGGTAGCGCTTTATTTAAAAATTTAGATAAATAAGTCATTTTTTACTGTGGGACCAATCCTAGCCGTTAGCCGCGCTGAAGAAATAGAGACAGTTTCAAAAACTACATTTCATTGACTTTCTAACGGTATCAGTCCGTTTGAGTTACAACGGTTGCGTCACATATTCGTACCAACATGTATTTAGCGATATTTTTCTGATATTACTAGGTTGCATCGCTTTTAACAGTGAAACGATTGACTGTGGGACTTAATTGAACTGATTTTGGACTTTGACCTTATAAATGTGATAAATGAGACAATTGGACTCCAAGAAATAACATTCTTCTTAATTTGACATGATTGCTGGAACTCAGCGATTACACTGGGCGCTGTGGTAGCGCTTTATTTAAAAATTTAGATAAATGAGTCATTTTGTACTGTGAGACCACTCCTAGCCGTTAGCGTGCGCTGAAAAAATAGAAACAGTTTCAAAAACTACATTTCATTGACTTTCTAACGGTATCAGTCCGTTTGAGTTACAACGGTTGCGTCACATATTCGTACCAACATGTATTTTCTGATATTACTAGGTTGCATCGCTTTTAACAGTGAAACGATTGACTGTGGGACTTAATTGAACTGATTTTGGACTTTGACCTTATAAATGTGATAAATGAGACAATTGGACTCCAAGAAATAACATTCTTTTTAATTTGACATGATTGCTGGAACTCAGCGATTACACTGGGCGCTGTGGTAGCGCTTTATTTAAAAATTTAGATAAATAAGTCATTTTTTACTGTGGGACCAATCCTAGCCGTTAGCGCGCGCTGAAGAAATAGAGACAGTTTCAAAAACTACATTTCATTGACTTTCTAACGGTATCAGTCCGTTTGAGTTACAACGGTTGCGTCACATATTCGTACCAACATGTATTTAGCGATATTTTTCTGATATTACTAGGTTGCATCGCTTTTAACAGTGAAACGATTGACTGTGGGACTTAATTGAACTGATTTTGGACTTTGACCTTATAAATGTGATAAATGAGACAATTGGACTCCAAGAAATAACATTCTTCTTAATTTGACATGATTGCTGGAACTCAGCGATTACACTGGGCGCTGTGGTAGCGCTTTATTTAAAAATTTAGATAAATAAGTCATTTTTTACTGTGGGACCAATCCTAGCCGTTAGCGCGCGCTGAAGAAATAGAGACAGTTTCAAAAACTACATTTCATTGACTTTCTAACGGTATCAGTCCGTTTGAGTTACAACGGTTGCGTCACATATTCGTACCAACATGTATTTAGCGATATTTTTCTGATATTACTAGGTTGCATCGCTTTTAACAGTGAAACGATTGACTGTGGGACTTAATTGAACTGATTTTGGACTTTGACCTTATAAATGTGATAAATGAGACAATTGGACTCCAAGAAATAACATTCTTCTTAATTTGACATGATTGCTGGAACTCAGCGATTACACTGGGCGCTGTGGTAGCGCTTTATTTAAAAATTTAGATAAATAAGTCATTTTTTACTGTGGGACCAATCCTAGCCGTTAGCGCGCGCTGAAGAAATAGAGACAGTTTCAAAAACTACATTTCATTGACTTTCTAACGGTATCAGTCCGTTTGAGTTACAACGGTTGCGTCACATATTCGTACCAACATGTATTTAGCGATATTTTTCTGATATTACTAGGTTGCATCGCTTTTAACAGTGAAACGATTGACTGTGGGACTTAATTGAACTGATTTTGGACTTTGACCTTATAAATGTGATAAATGAGACAATTGGACTCCAAGAAATAACATTCTTCTTAATTTGACATGATTGCTGGAACTCAGCGATTACACTGGGCGCTGTGGTAGCGCTTTATTTAAAAATTTAGATAAATAAGTCATTTTTTACTGTGGGACCAATCCTAGCCGTTAGCGCGCGCTGAAGAAATAGAGACAGTTTCAAAAACTACATTTCATTGACTTTCTAACGGTATCAGTCCGTTTGAGTTACAACGGTTGCGTCACATATTCGTACCAACATGTATTTAGCGATATTTTTCTGATATTACTAGGTTGCATCGCTTTTAACAGTGAAACGATTGACTGTGGGACTTAATTGAACTGATTTTGGACTTTGACCTTATAAATGTGATAAATGAGACAATTGGACTCCAAGAAATAACATTCTTCTTAATTTGACATGATTGCTGGAACTCAGCGATTACACTGGGCGCTGTGGTAGCGCTTTATTTAAAAATTTAGATAAATAAGTCATTTTTTACTGTGGGACCAATCCTAGCCGTTAGCGCGCGCTGAAGAAATAGAGACAGTTTCAAAAACTACATTTCATTGACTTTCTAACGGTATCAGTCCGTTTGAGTTACAACGGTTGCGTCACATATTCGTACCAACATGTATTTAGCGATATTTTTCTGATATTACTAGGTTGCATCGCTTTTAACAGTGAAACGATTGACTGTGGGACTTAATTGAACTGATTTTGGACTTTGACCTTATAAATGTGATAAATGAGACAATTGGACTCCAAGAAATAACATTCTTCTTAATTTGACATGATTGCTGGAACTCAGCGATTACACTGGGCGCTGTGGTAGCGCTTTATTTAAAAATTTAGATAAATAAGTCATTTTTTACTGTGGGACCAATCCTAGCCGTTAGCGCGCGCTGAAGAAATAGAGACAGTTTCAAAAACTACATTTCATTGACTTTCTAACGGTATCAGTCCGTTTGAGTTACAACGGTTGCGTCACATATTCGTACCAACATGTATTTAGCGATATTTTTCTGATATTACTAGGTTGCATCGCTTTTAACAGTGAAACGATTGACTGTGGGACTTAATTGAACTGATTTTGGACTTTGACCTTATAAATGTGATAAATGAGACAATTGGACTCCAAGAAATAACATTCTTCTTAATTTGACATGATTGCTGGAACTCAGCGATTACACTGGGCGCTGTGGTAGCGCTTTATTTAAAAATTTAGATAAATAAGTCATTTTTTACTGTGGGACCAATCCTAGCCGTTAGCGCGCGCTGAAGAAATAGAGACAGTTTCAAAAACTACATTTCATTGACTTTCTAACGGTATCAGTCCGTTTGAGTTACAACGGTTGCGTCACATATTCGTACCAACATGTATTTAGCGATATTTTTCTGATATTACTAGGTTGCATCGCTTTTAACAGTGAAACGATTGACTGTGGGACTTAATTGAACTGATTTTGGACTTTGACCTTATAAATGTGATAAATGAGACAATTGGACTCCAAGAAATAACATTCTTCTTAATTTGACATGATTGCTGGAACTCAGCGATTACACTGGGCGCTGTGGTAGCGCTTTATTTAAAAATTTAGATAAATAAGTCATTTTTTACTGTGGGACCAATCCTAGCCGTTAGCGCGCGCTGAAGAAATAGAGACAGTTTCAAAAACTACATTTCATTGACTTTCTAACGGTATCAGTCCGTTTGAGTTACAACGGTTGCGTCACATATTCGTACCAACATGTATTTAGCGATATTTTTCTGATATTACTAGGTTGCATCGCTTTTAACAGTGAAACGATTGACTGTGGGACTTAATTGAACTGATTTTGGACTTTGACCTTATAAATGTGATAAATGAGACAATTGGACTCCAAGAAATAACATTCTTCTTAATTTGACATGATTGCTGGAACTCAGCGATTACACTGGGCGCTGTGGTAGCGCTTTATTTAAAAATTTAGATAAATAAGTCATTTTTTACTGTGGGACCAATCCTAGCCGTTAGCGCGCGCTGAAGAAATAGAGACAGTTTCAAAAACTACATTTCATTGACTTTCTAACGGTATCAGTCCGTTTGAGTTACAACGGTTGCGTCACATATTCGTACCAACATGTATTTAGCGATATTTTTCTGATATTACTAGGTTGCATCGCTTTTAACAGTGAAACGATTGACTGTGGGACTTAATTGAACTGATTTTGGACTTTGACCTTATAAATGTGATAAATGAGACAATTGGACTCCAAGAAATAACATTCTTCTTAATTTGACATGATTGCTGGAACTCAGCATTACACTGGGCGCTGTGGTAGCGCTTTATTTAAAAATTTAGATAAATAAGTCATTTTTTACTGTGGGACCAATCCTAGCCGTTAGCGCGCGCTGAAGAAATAGAGACAGTTTCAAAAACTACATTTCATTGACTTTCTAACGGTATCAGTCCGTTTGAGTTACAACGGTTGCGTCACATATTCGTACCAACATGTATTTAGCGATATTTTTCTGATATTACTAGGTTGCATCGCTTTTAACAGTGAAACGATTGACTGTGGGACTTAATTGAACTGATTTTGGACTTTGACCTTATAAATGTGATAAATGAGACAATTGGACTCCAAGAAATAACATTCTTCTTAATTTGACATGATTGCTGGAACTCAGCGATTACACTGGGCGCTGTGGTAGCGCTTTATTTAAAAATTTAGATAAATAAGTCATTTTTACTGTGGGACCAATCCTAGCCGTTAGCGCGCGCTGAAGAAATAGAGACAGTTTCAAAAACTACATTTCATTGACTTTCTAACGGTATCAGTCCGTTTGAGTTACAACGGTTGCGTCACATATTCGTACCAACATGTATTTAGCGATATTTTTCTGATATTACTAGGTTGCATCGCTTTTAACAGTGAAACGATTGACTGTGGGACTTAATTGAACTGATTTTGGACTTTGACCTTATAAATGTGATAAATGAGACAATTGGACTCCAAGAAATAACATTCTTCTTAATTTGACATGATTGCTGGAACTCAGCAATTACACTGGGCGCTGTGGTAGCGCTTTATTTAAAAATTTAGATAAATAAGTCATTTTTTACTGTGGGACCAATCCTAGCCGTTAGCGCGCGCTGAAGAAATAGAGACAGTTTCAAAAACTACATTTCATTGACTTTCTAACGGTATCAGTCCGTTTGAGTTACAACGGTTGCGTCACATATTCGTACCAACATGTATTTAGCGATATTTTTCTGATATTACTAGGTTGCATCGCTTTTAACAGTGAAACGATTGACTGTGGGACTTAATTGAACTGATTTTGGACTTTGACCTTATAAATGTGATAAATGAGACAATTGGACTCCAAGAAATAACATTCTTCTTAATTTGACATGATTGCTGGAACTCAGCAATTACACTGGGCGCTGTGGTAGCGCTTTATTTAAAAATTTAGATAAATAAGTCATTTTTTACTGTGGGACCAATCCTAGCCGTTAGCGCGCGCTGAAGAAATAGAGACAGTTTCAAAAACTACATTTCATTGACTTTCTAACGGTATCAGTCCGTTTGAGTTACAACGGTTGCGTCACATATTCGTACCAACATGTATTTAGCGATATTTTTCTGATATTACTAGGTTGCATCGCTTTTAACAGTGAAACGATTGACTGTGGGACTTAATTGAACTGATTTTGGACTTTGACCTTATAAATGTGATAAATGAGACAATTGGACTCCAAGAAATAACATTCTTCTTAATTTGACATGATTGCTGGAACTCAGCGATTACACTGGGCGCTGTGGTAGCGCTTTATTTAAAAATTTAGATAAATAAGTCATTTTTTACTGTGGGACCAATCCTAGCCGTTAGCGCGCGCTGAAGAAATAGAGACAGTTTCAAAAACTACATTTCATTGACTTTCTAACGGTATCAGTCCGTTTGAGTTACAACGGTTGCGTCACATATTCGTACCAACATGTATTTAGCGATATTTTTCTGATATTACTAGGTTGCATCGCTTTTAACAGTGAAACGATTGACTGTGGGACTTAATTGAACTGATTTTGGACTTTGACCTTATAAATGTGATAAATGAGACAATTGGACTCCAAGAAATAACATTCTTCTTAATTTGACATGATTGCTGGAACTCAGCATTACACTGGGCGCTGTGGTAGCGCTTTATTTAAAAATTTAGATAAATAAGTCATTTTTTACTGTGGGACCAATCCTAGCCGTTAGCGCGCGCTGAAGAAATAGAGACAGTTTCAAAAACTACATTTCATTGACTTTCTAACGGTATCAGTCCGTTTGAGTTACAACGGTTGCGTCACATATTCGTACCAACATGTATTTAGCGATATTTTTCTGATATTACTAGGTTGCATCGCTTTTAACAGTGAAACGATTGACTGTGGGACTTAATTGAACTGATTTTGGACTTTGACCTTATAAATGTGATAAATGAGACAATTGGACTCCAAGAAATAACATTCTTCTTAATTTGACATGATTGCTGGAACTCAGCGATTACACTGGGCGCTGTGGTAGCGCTTTATTTAAAAATTTAGATAAATAAGTCATTTTTTACTGTGGGACCAATCCTAGCCGTTAGCGCGCGCTGAAGAAATAGAGACAGTTTCAAAAACTACATTTCATTGACTTTCTAACGGTATCAGTCCGTTTGAGTTACAACGGTTGCGTCACATATTCGTACCAACATGTATTTAGCGATATTTTTCTGATATTACTAGGTTGCATCGCTTTTAACAGTGAAACGATTGACTGTGGGACTTAATTGAACTGATTTTGGACTTTGACCTTATAAATGTGATAAATGAGACAATTGGACTCCAAGAAATAACATTCTTCTTAATTTGACATGATTGCTGGAACTCAGCAATTACACTGGGCGCTGTGGTAGCGCTTTATTTAAAAATTTAGATAAATAAGTCATTTTTTACTGTGGGACCAATCCTAGCCGTTAGCGCGCGCTGAAGAAATAGAGACAGTTTCAAAAACTACATTTCATTGACTTTCTAACGGTATCAGTCCGTTTGAGTTACAACGGTTGCGTCACATATTCGTACCAACATGTATTTAGCGATATTTTTCTGATATTACTAGGTTGCATCGCTTTTAACAGTGAAACGATTGACTGTGGGACTTAATTGAACTGATTTTGGACTTTGACCTTATAAATGTGATAAATGAGACAATTGGACTCCAAGAAATAACATTCTTCTTAATTTGACATGATTGCTGGAACTCAGCGATTACACTGGGCGCTGTGGTAGCGCTTTATTTAAAAATTTAGATAAATAAGTCATTTTTTACTGTGGGACCAATCCTAGCCGTTAGCGCGCTGAAGAAATAGAGACAGTTTCAAAAACTACATTTCATTGACTTTCTAACGGTATCAGTCCGTTTGAGTTACAACGGTTGCGTCACATATTCGTACCAACATGTATTTAGCGATATTTTTCTGATATTACTAGGTTGCATCGCTTTTAACAGTGAAACGATTGACTGTGGGACTTAATTGAACTGATTTTGGACTTTGACCTTATAAATGTGATAAATGAGACAATTGGACTCCAAGAAATAACATTCTTCTTAATTTGACATGATTGCTGGAACTCAGCGATTACACTGGGCGCTGTGGTAGCGCTTTATTTAAAAATTTAGATAAATAAGTCATTTTTTACTGTGGGACCAATCCTAGCCGTTAGCGCGCGCTGAAGAAATAGAGACAGTTTCAAAAACTACATTTCATTGACTTTCTAACGGTATCAGTCCGTTTGAGTTACAACGGTTGCGTCACATATTCGTACCAACATGTATTTAGCGATATTTTTCTGATATTACTAGGTTGCATCGCTTTTAACAGTGAAACGATTGACTGTGGGACTTAATTGAACTGATTTTGGACTTTGACCTTATAAATGTGATAAATGAGACAATTGGACTCCAAGAAATAACATTCTTCTTAATTTGACATGATTGCTGGAACTCAGCATTACACTGGGCGCTGTGGTAGCGCTTTATTTAAAAATTTAGATAAATAAGTCATTTTTTACTGTGGGACCAATCCTAGCCGTTAGCGCGCGCTGAAGAAATAGAGACAGTTTCAAAAACTACATTTCATTGACTTTCTAACGGTATCAGTCCGTTTGAGTTACAACGGTTGCGTCACATATTCGTACCAACATGTATTTAGCGATATTTTTCTGATATTACTAGGTTGCATCGCTTTTAACAGTGAAACGATTGACTGTGGGACTTAATTGAACTGATTTTGGACTTTGACCTTATAAATGTGATAAATGAGACAATTGGACTCCAAGAAATAACATTCTTCTTAATTTGACATGATTGCTGGAACTCAGCGATTACACTGGGCGCTGTGGTAGCGCTTTATTTAAAAATTTAGATAAATAAGTCATTTTTTACTGTGGGACCAATCCTAGCCGTTAGCGCGCGCTGAAGAAATAGAGACAGTTTCAAAAACTACATTTCATTGACTTTCTAACGGTATCAGTCCGTTTGAGTTACAACGGTTGCGTCACATATTCGTACCAACATGTATTTAGCGATATTTTTCTGATATTACTAGGTTGCATCGCTTTTAACAGTGAAACGATTGACTGTGGGACTTAATTGAACTGATTTTGGACTTTGACCTTATAAATGTGATAAATGAGACAATTGGACTCCAAGAAATAACATTCTTCTTAATTTGACATGATTGCTGGAACTCAGCATTACACTGGGCGCTGTGGTAGCGCTTTATTTAAAAATTTAGATAAATAAGTCATTTTTTACTGTGGGACCAATCCTAGCCGTTAGCGCGCTGAAGAAATAGAGACAGTTTCAAAAACTACATTTCATTGACTTTCTAACGGTATCAGTCCGTTTGAGTTACAACGGTTGCGTCACATATTCGTACCAACATGTATTTAGCGATATTTTTCTGATATTACTAGGTTGCATCGCTTTTAACAGTGAAACGATTGACTGTGGGACTTAATTGAACTGATTTTGGACTTTGACCTTATAAATGTGATAAATGAGACAATTGGACTCCAAGAAATAACATTCTTCTTAATTTGACATGATTGCTGGAACTCAGCGATTACACTGGGCGCTGTGGTAGCGCTTTATTTAAAAATTTAGATAAATAAGTCATTTTTTACTGTGGGACCAATCCTAGCCGTTAGCGCGCGCTGAAGAAATAGAGACAGTTTCAAAAACTACATTTCATTGACTTTCTAACGGTATCAGTCCGTTTGAGTTACAACGGTTGCGTCACATATTCGTACCAACATGTATTTAGCGATATTTTTCTGATATTACTAGGTTGCATCGCTTTTAACAGTGAAACGATTGACTGTGGGACTTAATTGAACTGATTTTGGACTTTGACCTTATAAATGTGATAAATGAGACAATTGGACTCCAAGAAATAACATTCTTCTTAATTTGACATGATTGCTGGAACTCAGCATTACACTGGGCGCTGTGGTAGCGCTTTATTTAAAAATTTAGATAAATAAGTCATTTTTTACTGTGGGACCAATCCTAGCCGTTAGCGCGCGCTGAAGAAATAGAGACAGTTTCAAAAACTACATTTCATTGACTTTCTAACGGTATCAGTCCGTTTGAGTTACAACGGTTGCGTCACATATTCGTACCAACATGTATTTAGCGATATTTTTCTGATATTACTAGGTTGCATCGCTTTTAACAGTGAAACGATTGACTGTGGGACTTAATTGAACTGATTTTGGACTTTGACCTTATAAATGTGATAAATGAGACAATTGGACTCCAAGAAATAACATTCTTCTTAATTTGACATGATTGCTGGAACTCAGCATTACACTGGGCGCTGTGGTAGCGCTTTATTTAAAAATTTAGATAAATAAGTCATTTTTTACTGTGGGACCAATCCTAGCCGTTAGCGCGCGCTGAAGAAATAGAGACAGTTTCAAAAACTACATTTCATTGACTTTCTAACGGTATCAGTCCGTTTGAGTTACAACGGTTGCGTCACATATTCGTACCAACATGTATTTAGCGATATTTTTCTGATATTACTAGGTTGCATCGCTTTTAACAGTGAAACGATTGACTGTGGGACTTAATTGAACTGATTTTGGACTTTGACCTTATAAATGTGATAAATGAGACAATTGGACTCCAAGAAATAACATTCTTCTTAATTTGACATGATTGCTGGAACTCAGCGATTACACTGGGCGCTGTGGTAGCGCTTTATTTAAAAATTTAGATAAATAAGTCATTTTTTACTGTGGGACCAATCCTAGCCGTTAGCGCGCTGAAGAAATAGAGACAGTTTCAAAAACTACATTTCATTGACTTTCTAACGGTATCAGTCCGTTTGAGTTACAACGGTTGCGTCACATATTCGTACCAACATGTATTTAGCGATATTTTTCTGATATTACTAGGTTGCATCGCTTTTAACAGTGAAACGATTGACTGTGGGACTTAATTGAACTGATTTTGGACTTTGACCTTATAAATGTGATAAATGAGACAATTGGACTCCAAGAAATAACATTCTTCTTAATTTGACATGATTGCTGGAACTCAGCGATTACACTGGGCGCTGTGGTAGCGCTTTATTTAAAAATTTAGATAAATAAGTCATTTTTTACTGTGGGACCAATCCTAGCCGTTAGCGCGCGCTGAAGAAATAGAGACAGTTTCAAAAACTACATTTCATTGACTTTCTAACGGTATCAGTCCGTTTGAGTTACAACGGTTGCGTCACATATTCGTACCAACATGTATTTAGCGATATTTTTCTGATATTACTAGGTTGCATCGCTTTTAACAGTGAAACGATTGACTGTGGGACTTAATTGAACTGATTTTGGACTTTGACCTTATAAATGTGATAAATGAGACAATTGGACTCCAAGAAATAACATTCTTCTTAATTTGACATGATTGCTGGAACTCAGCATTACACTGGGCGCTGTGGTAGCGCTTTATTTAAAAATTTAGATAAATAAGTCATTTTTTACTGTGGGACCAATCCTAGCCGTTAGCGCGCGCTGAAGAAATAGAGACAGTTTCAAAAACTACATTTCATTGACTTTCTAACGGTATCAGTCCGTTTGAGTTACAACGGTTGCGTCACATATTCGTACCAACATGTATTTAGCGATATTTTTCTGATATTACTAGGTTGCATCGCTTTTAACAGTGAAACGATTGACTGTGGGACTTAATTGAACTGATTTTGGACTTTGACCTTATAAATGTGATAAATGAGACAATTGGACTCCAAGAAATAACATTCTTCTTAATTTGACATGATTGCTGGAACTCAGCATTACACTGGGCGCTGTGGTAGCGCTTTATTTAAAAATTTAGATAAATAAGTCATTTTTTACTGTGGGACCAATCCTAGCCGTTAGCGCGCGCTGAAGAAATAGAGACAGTTTCAAAAACTACATTTCATTGACTTTCTAACGGTATCAGTCCGTTTGAGTTACAACGGTTGCGTCACATATTCGTACCAACATGTATTTAGCGATATTTTTCTGATATTACTAGGTTGCATCGCTTTTAACAGTGAAACGATTGACTGTGGGACTTAATTGAACTGATTTTGGACTTTGACCTTATAAATGTGATAAATGAGACAATTGGACTCCAAGAAATAACATTCTTCTTAATTTGACATGATTGCTGGAACTCAGCATTACACTGGGCGCTGTGGTAGCGCTTTATTTAAAAATTTAGATAAATAAGTCATTTTTTACTGTGGGACCAATCCTAGCCGTTAGCGCGCGCTGAAGAAATAGAGACAGTTTCAAAAACTACATTTCATTGACTTTCTAACGGTATCAGTCCGTTTGAGTTACAACGGTTGCGTCACATATTCGTACCAACATGTATTTAGCGATATTTTTCTGATATTACTAGGTTGCATCGCTTTTAACAGTGAAACGATTGACTGTGGGACTTAATTGAACTGATTTTGGACTTTGACCTTATAAATGTGATAAATGAGACAATTGGACTCCAAGAAATAACATTCTTCTTAATTTGACATGATTGCTGGAACTCAGCGATTACACTGGGCGCTGTGGTAGCGCTTTATTTAAAAATTTAGATAAATAAGTCATTTTTTACTGTGGGACCAATCCTAGCCGTTAGCGCGCGCTGAAGAAATAGAGACAGTTTCAAAAACTACATTTCATTGACTTTCTAACGGTATCAGTCCGTTTGAGTTACAACGGTTGCGTCACATATTCGTACCAACATGTATTTAGCGATATTTTTCTGATATTACTAGGTTGCATCGCTTTTAACAGTGAAACGATTGACTGTGGGACTTAATTGAACTGATTTTGGACTTTGACCTTATAAATGTGATAAATGAGACAATTGGACTCCAAGAAATAACATTCTTCTTAATTTGACATGATTGCTGGAACTCAGCGATTACACTGGGCGCTGTGGTAGCGCTTTATTTAAAAATTTAGATAAATAAGTCATTTTTTACTGTGGGACCAATCCTAGCCGTTAGCGCGCGCTGAAGAAATAGAGACAGTTTCAAAAACTACATTTCATTGACTTTCTAACGGTATCAGTCCGTTTGAGTTACAACGGTTGCGTCACATATTCGTACCAACATGTATTTAGCGATATTTTTCTGATATTACTAGGTTGCATCGCTTTTAACAGTGAAACGATTGACTGTGGGACTTAATTGAACTGATTTTGGACTTTGACCTTATAAATGTGATAAATGAGACAATTGGACTCCAAGAAATAACATTCTTCTTAATTTGACATGATTGCTGGAACTCAGCGATTACACTGGGCGCTGTGGTAGCGCTTTATTTAAAAATTTAGATAAATAAGTCATTTTTTACTGTGGGACCAATCCTAGCCGTTAGCGCGCGCTGAAGAAATAGAGACAGTTTCAAAAACTACATTTCATTGACTTTCTAACGGTATCAGTCCGTTTGAGTTACAACGGTTGCGTCACATATTCGTACCAACATGTATTTAGCGATATTTTTCTGATATTACTAGGTTGCATCGCTTTTAACAGTGAAACGATTGACTGTGGGACTTAATTGAACTGATTTTGGACTTTGACCTTATAAATGTGATAAATGAGACAATTGGACTCCAAGAAATAACATTCTTCTTAATTTGACATGATTGCTGGAACTCAGCGATTACACTGGGCGCTGTGGTAGCGCTTTATTTAAAAATTTAGATAAATAAGTCATTTTTTACTGTGGGACCAATCCTAGCCGTTAGCGCGCGCTGAAGAAATAGAGACAGTTTCAAAAACTACATTTCATTGACTTTCTAACGGTATCAGTCCGTTTGAGTTACAACGGTTGCGTCACATATTCGTACCAACATGTATTTAGCGATATTTTTCTGATATTACTAGGTTGCATCGCTTTTAACAGTGAAACGATTGACTGTGGGACTTAATTGAACTGATTTTGGACTTTGACCTTATAAATGTGATAAATGAGACAATTGGACTCCAAGAAATAACATTCTTCTTAATTTGACATGATTGCTGGAACTCAGCGATTACACTGGGCGCTGTGGTAGCGCTTTATTTAAAAATTTAGATAAATAAGTCATTTTTTACTGTGGGACCAATCCTAGCCGTTAGCGCGCTGAAGAAATAGAGACAGTTTCAAAAACTACATTTCATTGACTTTCTAACGGTATCAGTCCGTTTGAGTTACAACGGTTGCGTCACATATTCGTACCAACATGTATTTAGCGATATTTTTCTGATATTACTAGGTTGCATCGCTTTTAACAGTGAAACGATTGACTGTGGGACTTAATTGAACTGATTTTGGACTTTGACCTTATAAATGTGATAAATGAGACAATTGGACTCCAAGAAATAACATTCTTCTTAATTTGACATGATTGCTGGAACTCAGCGATTACACTGGGCGCTGTGGTAGCGCTTTATTTAAAAATTTAGATAAATAAGTCATTTTTTACTGTGGG
This sequence comes from Hydractinia echinata, assembly GCA_030067915.1. Lineage (NCBI taxonomy): Eukaryota > Metazoa > Cnidaria > Hydrozoa > Anthoathecata > Hydractiniidae > Hydractinia > Hydractinia echinata. The sequence continues at coordinate 15,464 of JASGCC010002238.1, read as the reverse complement.
ACCAATCCTAGCCGTTAGCGCGCGCTGAAGAAATAGAGACAGTTTCAAAAACTACATTTCATTGACTTTCTAACGGTATCAGTCCGTTTGAGTTACAACGGTTGCGTCACATATTCGTACCAACATGTATTTAGCGATATTTTTCTGATATTACTAGGTTGCATCGCTTTTAACAGTGAAACGATTGACTGTGGGACTTAATTGAACTGATTTTGGACTTTGACCTTATAAATGTGATAAATGAGACAATTGGACTCCAAGAAATAACATTCTTCTTAATTTGACATGATTGCTGGAACTCAGCATTACACTGGGCGCTGTGGTAGCGCTTTATTTAAAAATTTAGATAAATAAGTCATTTTTTACTGTGGGACCAATCCTAGCCGTTAGCGCGCGCTGAAGAAATAGAGACAGTTTCAAAAACTACATTTCATTGACTTTCTAACGGTATCAGTCCGTTTGAGTTACAACGGTTGCGTCACATATTCGTACCAACATGTATTTAGCGATATTTTTCTGATATTACTAGGTTGCATCGCTTTTAACAGTGAAACGATTGACTGTGGGACTTAATTGAACTGATTTTGGACTTTGACCTTATAAATGTGATAAATGAGACAATTGGACTCCAAGAAATAACATTCTTCTTAATTTGACATGATTGCTGGAACTCAGCGATTACACTGGGCGCTGTGGTAGCGCTTTATTTAAAAATTTAGATAAATAAGTCATTTTTTACTGTGGGACCAATCCTAGCCGTTAGCGCGCGCTGAAGAAATAGAGACAGTTTCAAAAACTACATTTCATTGACTTTCTAACGGTATCAGTCCGTTTGAGTTACAACGGTTGCGTCACATATTCGTACCAACATGTATTTAGCGATATTTTTCTGATATTACTAGGTTGCATCGCTTTTAACAGTGAAACGATTGACTGTGGGACTTAATTGAACTGATTTTGGACTTTGACCTTATAAATGTGATAAATGAGACAATTGGACTCCAAGAAATAACATTCTTCTTAATTTGACATGATTGCTGGAACTCAGCGATTACACTGGGCGCTGTGGTAGCGCTTTATTTAAAAATTTAGATAAATAAGTCATTTTTTACTGTGGGACCAATCCTAGCCGTTAGCGCGCGCTGAAGAAATAGAGACAGTTTCAAAAACTACATTTCATTGACTTTCTAACGGTATCAGTCCGTTTGAGTTACAACGGTTGCGTCACATATTCGTACCAACATGTATTTAGCGATATTTTTCTGATATTACTAGGTTGCATCGCTTTTAACAGTGAAACGATTGACTGTGGGACTTAATTGAACTGATTTTGGACTTTGACCTTATAAATGTGATAAATGAGACAATTGGACTCCAAGAAATAACATTCTTCTTAATTTGACATGATTGCTGGAACTCAGCGATTACACTGGGCGCTGTGGTAGCGCTTTATTTAAAAATTTAGATAAATAAGTCATTTTTTACTGTGGGACCAATCCTAGCCGTTAGCGCGCGCTGAAGAAATAGAGACAGTTTCAAAAACTACATTTCATTGACTTTCTAACGGTATCAGTCCGTTTGAGTTACAACGGTTGCGTCACATATTCGTACCAACATGTATTTAGCGATATTTTTCTGATATTACTAGGTTGCATCGCTTTTAACAGTGAAACGATTGACTGTGGGACTTAATTGAACTGATTTTGGACTTTGACCTTATAAATGTGATAAATGAGACAATTGGACTCCAAGAAATAACATTCTTCTTAATTTGACATGATTGCTGGAACTCAGCGATTACACTGGGCGCTGTGGTAGCGCTTTATTTAAAAATTTAGATAAATAAGTCATTTTTTACTGTGGGACCAATCCTAGCCGTTAGCGCGCGCTGAAGAAATAGAGACAGTTTCAAAAACTACATTTCATTGACTTTCTAACGGTATCAGTCCGTTTGAGTTACAACGGTTGCGTCACATATTCGTACCAACATGTATTTAGCGATATTTTTCTGATATTACTAGGTTGCATCGCTTTTAACAGTGAAACGATTGACTGTGGGACTTAATTGAACTGATTTTGGACTTTGACCTTATAAATGTGATAAATGAGACAATTGGACTCCAAGAAATAACATTCTTCTTAATTTGACATGATTGCTGGAACTCAGCGATTACACTGGGCGCTGTGGTAGCGCTTTATTTAAAAATTTAGATAAATAAGTCATTTTTTACTGTGGGACCAATCCTAGCCGTTAGCGCGCTGAAGAAATAGAGACAGTTTCAAAAACTACATTTCATTGACTTTCTAACGGTATCAGTCCGTTTGAGTTACAACGGTTGCGTCACATATTCGTACCAACATGTATTTAGCGATATTTTTCTGATATTACTAGGTTGCATCGCTTTTAACAGTGAAACGATTGACTGTGGGACTTAATTGAACTGATTTTGGACTTTGACCTTATAAATGTGATAAATGAGACAATTGGACTCCAAGAAATAACATTCTTCTTAATTTGACATGATTGCTGGAACTCAGCGATTACACTGGGCGCTGTGGTAGCGCTTTATTTAAAAATTTAGATAAATAAGTCATTTTTTACTGTGGGACCAATCCTAGCCGTTAGCGCGCGCTGAAGAAATAGAGACAGTTTCAAAAACTACATTTCATTGACTTTCTAACGGTATCAGTCCGTTTGAGTTACAACGGTTGCGTCACATATTCGTACCAACATGTATTTAGCGATATTTTTCTGATATTACTAGGTTGCATCGCTTTTAACAGTGAAACGATTGACTGTGGGACTTAATTGAACTGATTTTGGACTTTGACCTTATAAATGTGATAAATGAGACAATTGGACTCCAAGAAATAACATTCTTCTTAATTTGACATGATTGCTGGAACTCAGCGATTACACTGGGCGCTGTGGTAGCGCTTTATTTAAAAATTTAGATAAATAAGTCATTTTTTACTGTGGGACCAATCCTAGCCGTTAGCGCGCGCTGAAGAAATAGAGACAGTTTCAAAAACTACATTTCATTGACTTTCTAACGGTATCAGTCCGTTTGAGTTACAACGGTTGCGTCACATATTCGTACCAACATGTATTTAGCGATATTTTTCTGATATTACTAGGTTGCATCGCTTTTAACAGTGAAACGATTGACTGTGGGACTTAATTGAACTGATTTTGGACTTTGACCTTATAAATGTGATAAATGAGACAATTGGACTCCAAGAAATAACATTCTTCTTAATTTGACATGATTGCTGGAACTCAGCATTACACTGGGCGCTGTGGTAGCGCTTTATTTAAAAATTTAGATAAATAAGTCATTTTTTACTGTGGGACCAATCCTAGCCGTTAGCGCGCGCTGAAGAAATAGAGACAGTTTCAAAAACTACATTTCATTGACTTTCTAACGGTATCAGTCCGTTTGAGTTACAACGGTTGCGTCACATATTCGTACCAACATGTATTTAGCGATATTTTTCTGATATTACTAGGTTGCATCGCTTTTAACAGTGAAACGATTGACTGTGGGACTTAATTGAACTGATTTTGGACTTTGACCTTATAAATGTGATAAATGAGACAATTGGACTCCAAGAAATAACATTCTTCTTAATTTGACATGATTGCTGGAACTCAGCGATTACACTGGGCGCTGTGGTAGCGCTTTATTTAAAAATTTAGATAAATAAGTCATTTTTTACTGTGGGACCAATCCTAGCCGTTAGCGCGCGCTGAAGAAATAGAGACAGTTTCAAAAACTACATTTCATTGACTTTCTAACGGTATCAGTCCGTTTGAGTTACAACGGTTGCGTCACATATTCGTACCAACATGTATTTAGCGATATTTTTCTGATATTACTAGGTTGCATCGCTTTTAACAGTGAAACGATTGACTGTGGGACTTAATTGAACTGATTTTGGACTTTGACCTTATAAATGTGATAAATGAGACAATTGGACTCCAAGAAATAACATTCTTCTTAATTTGACATGATTGCTGGAACTCAGCGATTACACTGGGCGCTGTGGTAGCGCTTTATTTAAAAATTTAGATAAATAAGTCATTTTTTACTGTGGGACCAATCCTAGCCGTTAGCGCGCGCTGAAGAAATAGAGACAGTTTCAAAAACTACATTTCATTGACTTTCTAACGGTATCAGTCCGTTTGAGTTACAACGGTTGCGTCACATATTCGTACCAACATGTATTTAGCGATATTTTTCTGATATTACTAGGTTGCATCGCTTTTAACAGTGAAACGATTGACTGTGGGACTTAATTGAACTGATTTTGGACTTTGACCTTATAAATGTGATAAATGAGACAATTGGACTCCAAGAAATAACATTCTTCTTAATTTGACATGATTGCTGGAACTCAGCGATTACACTGGGCGCTGTGGTAGCGCTTTATTTAAAAATTTAGATAAATAAGTCATTTTTTACTGTGGGACCAATCCTAGCCGTTAGCGCGCGCTGAAGAAATAGAGACAGTTTCAAAAACTACATTTCATTGACTTTCTAACGGTATCAGTCCGTTTGAGTTACAACGGTTGCGTCACATATTCGTACCAACATGTATTTAGCGATATTTTTCTGATATTACTAGGTTGCATCGCTTTTAACAGTGAAACGATTGACTGTGGGACTTAATTGAACTGATTTTGGACTTTGACCTTATAAATGTGATAAATGAGACAATTGGACTCCAAGAAATAACATTCTTCTTAATTTGACATGATTGCTGGAACTCAGCGATTACACTGGGCGCTGTGGTAGCGCTTTATTTAAAAATTTAGATAAATAAGTCATTTTTTACTGTGGGACCAATCCTAGCCGTTAGCGCGCGCTGAAGAAATAGAGACAGTTTCAAAAACTACATTTCATTGACTTTCTAACGGTATCAGTCCGTTTGAGTTACAACGGTTGCGTCACATATTCGTACCAACATGTATTTAGCGATATTTTTCTGATATTACTAGGTTGCATCGCTTTTAACAGTGAAACGATTGACTGTGGGACTTAATTGAACTGATTTTGGACTTTGACCTTATAAATGTGATAAATGAGACAATTGGACTCCAAGAAATAACATTCTTCTTAATTTGACATGATTGCTGGAACTCAGCGATTACACTGGGCGCTGTGGTAGCGCTTTATTTAAAAATTTAGATAAATAAGTCATTTTTTACTGTGGGACCAATCCTAGCCGTTAGCGCGCGCTGAAGAAATAGAGACAGTTTCAAAAACTACATTTCATTGACTTTCTAACGGTATCAGTCCGTTTGAGTTACAACGGTTGCGTCACATATTCGTACCAACATGTATTTAGCGATATTTTTCTGATATTACTAGGTTGCATCGCTTTTAACAGTGAAACGATTGACTGTGGGACTTAATTGAACTGATTTTGGACTTTGACCTTATAAATGTGATAAATGAGACAATTGGACTCCAAGAAATAACATTCTTCTTAATTTGACATGATTGCTGGAACTCAGCGATTACACTGGGCGCTGTGGTAGCGCTTTATTTAAAAATTTAGATAAATAAGTCATTTTTTACTGTGGGACCAATCCTAGCCGTTAGCGCGCGCTGAAGAAATAGAGACAGTTTCAAAAACTACATTTCATTGACTTTCTAACGGTATCAGTCCGTTTGAGTTACAACGGTTGCGTCACATATTCGTACCAACATGTATTTAGCGATATTTTTCTGATATTACTAGGTTGCATCGCTTTTAACAGTGAAACGATTGACTGTGGGACTTAATTGAACTGATTTTGGACTTTGACCTTATAAATGTGATAAATGAGACAATTGGACTCCAAGAAATAACATTCTTCTTAATTTGACATGATTGCTGGAACTCAGCGATTACACTGGGCGCTGTGGTAGCGCTTTATTTAAAAATTTAGATAAATAAGTCATTTTTTACTGTGGGACCAATCCTAGCCGTTAGCGCGCGCTGAAGAAATAGAGACAGTTTCAAAAACTACATTTCATTGACTTTCTAACGGTATCAGTCCGTTTGAGTTACAACGGTTGCGTCACATATTCGTACCAACATGTATTTAGCGATATTTTTCTGATATTACTAGGTTGCATCGCTTTTAACAGTGAAACGATTGACTGTGGGACTTAATTGAACTGATTTTGGACTTTGACCTTATAAATGTGATAAATGAGACAATTGGACTCCAAGAAATAACATTCTTCTTAATTTGACATGATTGCTGGAACTCAGCATTACACTGGGCGCTGTGGTAGCGCTTTATTTAAAAATTTAGATAAATAAGTCATTTTTTACTGTGGGACCAATCCTAGCCGTTAGCGCGCGCTGAAGAAATAGAGACAGTTTCAAAAACTACATTTCATTGACTTTCTAACGGTATCAGTCCGTTTGAGTTACAACGGTTGCGTCACATATTCGTACCAACATGTATTTAGCGATATTTTTCTGATATTACTAGGTTGCATCGCTTTTAACAGTGAAACGATTGACTGTGGGACTTAATTGAACTGATTTTGGACTTTGACCTTATAAATGTGATAAATGAGACAATTGGACTCCAAGAAATAACATTCTTCTTAATTTGACATGATTGCTGGAACTCAGCGATTACACTGGGCGCTGTGGTAGCGCTTTATTTAAAAATTTAGATAAATAAGTCATTTTTTACTGTGGGACCAATCCTAGCCGTTAGCGCGCGCTGAAGAAATAGAGACAGTTTCAAAAACTACATTTCATTGACTTTCTAACGGTATCAGTCCGTTTGAGTTACAACGGTTGCGTCACATATTCGTACCAACATGTATTTAGCGATATTTTTCTGATATTACTAGGTTGCATCGCTTTTAACAGTGAAACGATTGACTGTGGGACTTAATTGAACTGATTTTGGACTTTGACCTTATAAATGTGATAAATGAGACAATTGGACTCCAAGAAATAACATTCTTCTTAATTTGACATGATTGCTGGAACTCAGCGATTACACTGGGCGCTGTGGTAGCGCTTTATTTAAAAATTTAGATAAATAAGTCATTTTTTACTGTGGGACCAATCCTAGCCGTTAGCGCGCGCTGAAGAAATAGAGACAGTTTCAAAAACTACATTTCATTGACTTTCTAACGGTATCAGTCCGTTTGAGTTACAACGGTTGCGTCACATATTCGTACCAACATGTATTTAGCGATATTTTTCTGATATTACTAGGTTGCATCGCTTTTAACAGTGAAACGATTGACTGTGGGACTTAATTGAACTGATTTTGGACTTTGACCTTATAAATGTGATAAATGAGACAATTGGACTCCAAGAAATAACATTCTTCTTAATTTGACATGATTGCTGGAACTCAGCGATTACACTGGGCGCTGTGGTAGCGCTTTATTTAAAAATTTAGATAAATAAGTCATTTTTTACTGTGGGACCAATCCTAGCCGTTAGCGCGCGCTGAAGAAATAGAGACAGTTTCAAAAACTACATTTCATTGACTTTCTAACGGTATCAGTCCGTTTGAGTTACAACGGTTGCGTCACATATTCGTACCAACATGTATTTAGCGATATTTTTCTGATATTACTAGGTTGCATCGCTTTTAACAGTGAAACGATTGACTGTGGGACTTAATTGAACTGATTTTGGACTTTGACCTTATAAATGTGATAAATGAGACAATTGGACTCCAAGAAATAACATTCTTCTTAATTTGACATGATTGCTGGAACTCAGCGATTACACTGGGCGCTGTGGTAGCGCTTTATTTAAAAATTTAGATAAATAAGTCATTTTTTACTGTGGGACCAATCCTAGCCGTTAGCGCGCGCTGAAGAAATAGAGACAGTTTCAAAAACTACATTTCATTGACTTTCTAACGGTATCAGTCCGTTTGAGTTACAACGGTTGCGTCACATATTCGTACCAACATGTATTTAGCGATATTTTTCTGATATTACTAGGTTGCATCGCTTTTAACAGTGAAACGATTGACTGTGGGACTTAATTGAACTGATTTTGGACTTTGACCTTATAAATGTGATAAATGAGACAATTGGACTCCAAGAAATAACATTCTTCTTAATTTGACATGATTGCTGGAACTCAGCGATTACACTGGGCGCTGTGGTAGCGCTTTATTTAAAAATTTAGATAAATAAGTCATTTTTTACTGTGGGACCAATCCTAGCCGTTAGCGCGCGCTGAAGAAATAGAGACAGTTTCAAAAACTACATTTCATTGACTTTCTAACGGTATCAGTCCGTTTGAGTTACAACGGTTGCGTCACATATTCGTACCAACATGTATTTAGCGATATTTTTCTGATATTACTAGGTTGCATCGCTTTTAACAGTGAAACGATTGACTGTGGGACTTAATTGAACTGATTTTGGACTTTGACCTTATAAATGTGATAAATGAGACAATTGGACTCCAAGAAATAACATTCTTCTTAATTTGACATGATTGCTGGAACTCAGCGATTACACTGGGCGCTGTGGTAGCGCTTTATTTAAAAATTTAGATAAATAAGTCATTTTTTACTGTGGGACCAATCCTAGCCGTTAGCGCGCGCTGAAGAAATAGAGACAGTTTCAAAAAACATTTTCATTGACTTTCTAACGGTATCAGTCCGTTTGAGTTACAACGGTTGCGTCACATATTCGTACCAACATGTATTTAGCGATATTTTTCTGATATTACTAGGTTGCATCGCTTTTAACAGTGAAACGATTGACTGTGGGACTTAATTGAACTGATTTTGGACTTTGACCTTATAAATGTGATAAATGAGACAATTGGACTCCAAGAAATAACATTCTTCTTAATTTGACATGATTGCTGGAACTCAGCGATTACACTGGGCGCTGTGGTAGCGCTTTATTTAAAAATTTAGATAAATAAGTCATTTTTTACTGTGGGACCAATCCTAGCCGTTAGCGCGCGCTGAAGAAATAGAGACAGTTTCAAAAACTACATTTCATTGACTTTCTAACGGTATCAGTCCGTTTGAGTTACAACGGTTGCGTCACATATTCGTACCAACATGTATTTAGCGATATTTTTCTGATATTACTAGGTTGCATCGCTTTTAACAGTGAAACGATTGACTGTGGGACTTAATTGAACTGATTTTGGACTTTGACCTTATAAATGTGATAAATGAGACAATTGGACTCCAAGAAATAACATTCTTCTTAATTTGACATGATTGCTGGAACTCAGCGATTACACTGGGCGCTGTGGTAGCGCTTTATTTAAAAATTTAGATAAATAAGTCATTTTTTACTGTGGGACCAATCCTAGCCGTTAGCGCGCGCTGAAGAAATAGAGACAGTTTCAAAAACTACATTTCATTGACTTTCTAACGGTATCAGTCCGTTTGAGTTACAACGGTTGCGTCACATATTCGTACCAACATGTATTTAGCGATATTTTTCTGATATTACTAGGTTGCATCGCTTTTAACAGTGAAACGATTGACTGTGGGACTTAATTGAACTGATTTTGGACTTTGACCTTATAAATGTGATAAATGAGACAATTGGACTCCAAGAAATAACATTCTTCTTAATTTGACATGATTGCTGGAACTCAGCGATTACACTGGGCGCTGTGGTAGCGCTTTATTTAAAAATTTAGATAAATAAGTCATTTTTTACTGTGGGACCAATCCTAGCCGTTAGCGCGCGCTGAAGAAATAGAGACAGTTTCAAAAACTACATTTCATTGACTTTCTAACGGTATCAGTCCGTTTGAGTTACAACGGTTGCGTCACATATTCGTACCAACATGTATTTAGCGATATTTTTCTGATATTACTAGGTTGCATCGCTTTTAACAGTGAAACGATTGACTGTGGGACTTAATTGAACTGATTTTGGACTTTGACCTTATAAATGTGATAAATGAGACAATTGGACTCCAAGAAATAACATTCTTCTTAATTTGACATGATTGCTGGAACTCAGCATTACACTGGGCGCTGTGGTAGCGCTTTATTTAAAAATTTAGATAAATAAGTCATTTTTTACTGTGGGACCAATCCTAGCCGTTAGCGCGCGCTGAAGAAATAGAGACAGTTTCAAAAACTACATTTCATTGACTTTCTAACGGTATCAGTCCGTTTGAGTTACAACGGTTGCGTCACATATTCGTACCAACATGTATTTAGCGATATTTTTCTGATATTACTAGGTTGCATCGCTTTTAACAGTGAAACGATTGACTGTGGGACTTAATTGAACTGATTTTGGACTTTGACCTTATAAATGTGATAAATGAGACAATTGGACTCCAAGAAATAACATTCTTCTTAATTTGACATGATTGCTGGAACTCAGCGATTACACTGGGCGCTGTGGTAGCGCTTTATTTAAAAATTTAGATAAATAAGTCATTTTTTACTGTGGGACCAATCCTAGCCGTTAGCGCGCGCTGAAGAAATAGAGACAGTTTCAAAAACTACATTTCATTGACTTTCTAACGGTATCAGTCCGTTTGAGTTACAACGGTTGCGTCACATATTCGTACCAACATGTATTTAGCGATATTTTTCTGATATTACTAGGTTGCATCGCTTTTAACAGTGAAACGATTGACTGTGGGACTTAATTGAACTGATTTTGGACTTTGACCTTATAAATGTGATAAATGAGACAATTGGACTCCAAGAAATAACATTCTTCTTAATTTGACATGATTGCTGGAACTCAGCGATTACACTGGGCGCTGTGGTAGCGCTTTATTTAAAAATTTAGATAAATAAGTCATTTTTTACTGTGGGACCAATCCTAGCCGTTAGCGCGCGCTGAAGAAATAGAGACAGTTTCAAAAACTACATTTCATTGACTTTCTAACGGTATCAGTCCGTTTGAGTTACAACGGTTGCGTCACATATTCGTACCAACATGTATTTAGCGATATTTTTCTGATATTACTAGGTTGCATCGCTTTTAACAGTGAAACGATTGACTGTGGGACTTAATTGAACTGATTTTGGACTTTGACCTTATAAATGTGATAAATGAGACAATTGGACTCCAAGAAATAACATTCTTCTTAATTTGACATGATTGCTGGAACTCAGCGATTACACTGGGCGCTGTGGTAGCGCTTTATTTAAAAATTTAGATAAATAAGTCATTTTTTACTGTGGGACCAATCCTAGCCGTTAGCGCGCGCTGAAGAAATAGAGACAGTTTCAAAAACTACATTTCATTGACTTTCTAACGGTATCAGTCCGTTTGAGTTACAACGGTTGCGTCACATATTCGTACCAACATGTATTTAGCGATATTTTTCTGATATTACTAGGTTGCATCGCTTTTAACAGTGAAACGATTGACTGTGGGACTTAATTGAACTGATTTTGGACTTTGACCTTATAAATGTGATAAATGAGACAATTGGACTCCAAGAAATAACATTCTTCTTAATTTGACATGATTGCTGGAACTCAGCGATTACACTGGGCGCTGTGGTAGCGCTTTATTTAAAAATTTAGATAAATAAGTCATTTTTTACTGTGGGACCAATCCTAGCCGTTAGCGCGCGCTGAAGAAATAGAGACAGTTTCAAAAACTACATTTCATTGACTTTCTAACGGTATCAGTCCGTTTGAGTTACAACGGTTGCGTCACATATTCGTACCAACATGTATTTAGCGATATTTTTCTGATATTACTAGGTTGCATCGCTTTTAACAGTGAAACGATTGACTGTGGGACTTAATTGAACTGATTTTGGACTTTGACCTTATAAATGTGATAAATGAGACAATTGGACTCCAAGAAATAACATTCTTCTTAATTTGACATGATTGCTGGAACTCAGCGATTACACTGGGCGCTGTGGTAGCGCTTTATTTAAAAATTTAGATAAATAAGTCATTTTTTACTGTGGGACCAATCCTAGCCGTTAGCGCGCGCTGAAGAAATAGAGACAGTTTCAAAAACTACATTTCATTGACTTTCTAACGGTATCAGTCCGTTTGAGTTACAACGGTTGCGTCACATATTCGTACCAACATGTATTTAGCGATATTTTTCTGATATTACTAGGTTGCATCGCTTTTAACAGTGAAACGATTGACTGTGGGACTTAATTGAACTGATTTTGGACTTTGACCTTATAAATGTGATAAATGAGACAATTGGACTCCAAGAAATAACATTCTTCTTAATTTGACATGATTGCTGGAACTCAGCGATTACACTGGGCGCTGTGGTAGCGCTTTATTTAAAAATTTAGATAAATAAGTCATTTTTTACTGTGGGACCAATCCTAGCCGTTAGCGCGCGCTGAAGAAATAGAGACAGTTTCAAAAACTACATTTCATTGACTTTCTAACGGTATCAGTCCGTTTGAGTTACAACGGTTGCGTCACATATTCGTACCAACATGTATTTAGCGATATTTTTCTGATATTACTAGGTTGCATCGCTTTTAACAGTGAAACGATTGACTGTGGGACTTAATTGAACTGATTTTGGACTTTGACCTTATAAATGTGATAAATGAGACAATTGGACTCCAAGAAATAACATTCTTCTTAATTTGACATGATTGCTGGAACTCAGCGATTACACTGGGCGCTGTGGTAGCGCTTTATTTAAAAATTTAGATAAATAAGTCATTTTTTACTGTGGGACCAATCCTAGCCGTTAGCGCGCGCTGAAGAAATAGAGACAGTTTCAAAAACTACATTTCATTGACTTTCTAACGGTATCAGTCCGTTTGAGTTACAACGGTTGCGTCACATATTCGTACCAACATGTATTTAGCGATATTTTTCTGATATTACTAGGTTGCATCGCTTTTAACAGTGAAACGATTGACTGTGGGACTTAATTGAACTGATTTTGGACTTTGACCTTATAAATGTGATAAATGAGACAATTGGACTCCAAGAAATAACATTCTTCTTAATTTGACATGATTGCTGGAACTCAGCGATTACACTGGGCGCTGTGGTAGCGCTTTATTTAAAAATTTAGATAAATAAGTCATTTTTTACTGTGGGACCAATCCTAGCCGTTAGCGCGCTGAAGAAATAGAGACAGTTTCAAAAACTACATTTCATTGACTTTCTAACGGTATCAGTCCGTTTGAGTTACAACGGTTGCGTCACATATTCGTACCAACATGTATTTAGCGATATTTTTCTGATATTACTAGGTTGCATCGCTTTTAACAGTGAAACGATTGACTGTGGGACTTAATTGAACTGATTTTGGACTTTGACCTTATAAATGTGATAAATGAGACAATTGGACTCCAAGAAATAACATTCTTCTTAATTTGACATGATTGCTGGAACTCAGCGATTACACTGGGCGCTGTGGTAGCGCTTTATTTAAAAATTTAGATAAATAAGTCATTTTTTACTGTGGGACCAATCCTAGCCGTTAGCGCGCGCTGAAGAAATAGAGACAGTTTCAAAAACTACATTTCATTGACTTTCTAACGGTATCAGTCCGTTTGAGTTACAACGGTTGCGTCACATATTCGTACCAACATGTATTTAGCGATATTTTTCTGATATTACTAGGTTGCATCGCTTTTAACAGTGAAACGATTGACTGTGGGACTTAATTGAACTGATTTTGGACTTTGACCTTATAAATGTGATAAATGAGACAATTGGACTCCAAGAAATAACATTCTTCTTAATTTGACATGATTGCTGGAACTCAGCGATTACACTGGGCGCTGTGGTAGCGCTTTATTTAAAAATTTAGATAAATAAGTCATTTTTTACTGTGGGACCAATCCTAGCCGTTAGCGCGCGCTGAAGAAATAGAGACAGTTTCAAAAACTACATTTCATTGACTTTCTAACGGTATCAGTCCGTTTGAGTTACAACGGTTGCGTCACATATTCGTACCAACATGTATTTAGCGATATTTTTCTGATATTACTAGGTTGCATCGCTTTTAACAGTGAAACGATTGACTGTGGGACTTAATTGAACTGATTTTGGACTTTGACCTTATAAATGTGATAAATGAGACAATTGGACTCCAAGAAATAACATTCTTCTTAATTTGACATGATTGCTGGAACTCAGCGATTACACTGGGCGCTGTGGTAGCGCTTTATTTAAAAATTTAGATAAATAAGTCATTTTTTACTGTGGGACCAATCCTAGCCGTTAGCGCGCGCTGAAGAAATAGAGACAGTTTCAAAAACTACATTTCATTGACTTTCTAACGGTATCAGTCCGTTTGAGTTACAACGGTTGCGTCACATATTCGTACCAACATGTATTTAGCGATATTTTTCTGATATTACTAGGTTGCATCGCTTTTAACAGTGAAACGATTGACTGTGGGACTTAATTGAACTGATTTTGGACTTTGACCTTATAAATGTGATAAATGAGACAATTGGACTCCAAGAAATAACATTCTTCTTAATTTGACATGATTGCTGGAACTCAGCGATTACACTGGGCGCTGTGGTAGCGCTTTAAAAATTAGATAAATAAGTCATTTTTTACTGTGGACCAATCCTAGCCGTTAGCGCGCGCTGAAGAAATAGACACAGTTTAAAAACTACATTTCATTGACTTTCTAACGGTATCAATCCGTTTGAGTTACAACGGTTGCGTCACATATTCGTACCAACATGTATTTAGCGATATTTTTCTGATATTACTAGGTTGCATCGCTTTTAACAGTGAAACGATTGACTGTGGGACTTAATTGAACTGATTTTGGACTTTGACCTTATAAATGTGATAAATGAGACAATTGGACTCCAAGAAATAACATTCTTCTTAATTTGACATGATTGCTGGAACTCAGCGATTACACTGGGCGCTGTGGTAGCGCTTTATTTAAAAATTTAGATAAATAAGTCATTTTTTACTGTGGGACCAATCCTAGCCGTTAGCGCGCGCTAAGAAATAGAGACAGTTTCAAAAACTACATTTCATTGACTTTCTAACGGTATCAGTCCGTTTGAGTTACAACGGTTGCGTCACATATTCGTACCAACATGTATTTAGCGATATTTTTCTGATATTACTAGGTTGCATCGCTTTTAACAGTGAAACGATTGACTGTGGGACTTAATTGAACTGATTTTCACTTTGACCCTTATAAATGTGATAAATGAGACAATTGGACTCCAAGAAATAACATTCTTCTTAATTTGACATGATTGCTGGAACTCAGCGATTTCACTGGGCGCTGTGGTAGCGCTTTATTTAAAAATTAGATAAATAAGTCATTTTTTACTGTGGGACCAATCCTAGCCGTTAGCGCGCGCTAAAGAAATAGAGACAGTTTCAAAAACTACATTTCATTGACTTTCTAACGGTATCAGTCCGTTTGAGTTACAACGGTTGCGTCACATATTCGTACCAACATGTATTTAGCGATATTTTTCTGATATTACTAGGTTGCATCGCTTTTAACAGTGAAACGATTGAC
>JASGCC010002237.1:0-29621 GCA_030067915.1 Hydractinia echinata | reverse complement strand
ATCGTGCGGGAACATGAGATTACTCCCGTTATTCTTTGTATATAACTGATTATAAATGTCGGGCGGGAATCTAACAGTAAACGCGCAATTTTTCGCATTCTGGGCGATTAAATGATTTTATACGGCGTCGATAAAAATCAATTACGCATTTTTTTAAATTAAAAAAGTCTCAAGCTCTTTTAGTGTATATAGCGAGATTTCAAAAATCCTTCAAGAAATTAGTTTTACTCCCGGCACTTTCTCTGTACACATTCGACATATACCTATACAGGCACGGGATTAGGGGAAACCATGCCATTTGGGCTGCACCGTATTAAAACTGCTTCCAACCCGGCTTCTGATCGGAAAATGATACATTTTTAAAACTACAGGTCTCAGGGCTCTTTCAGTGGTGAAAAAACTGCATTTCCAAAAAATCGGGCGGGAATGAGTTACTCCCCGTTAATTTCCTTTGCTATACATTTGATTATATAAGGTCGGGCCGGGAAATTTACCAAAGTAAACACCGCGCATTTTCCGCATTCCTGGCAATTAAACTGATTTTTATACGGCGTAGGATCAAAACATCACTACCATTTTTAAAATGAAAAGTCTCAAAGCTCTTTTAGATCTTGTGAGAACCCACATTTCCAAAACCTTCAAGAAATTAGCTTTACTCTCGCGGGCAGCTTTCTCTGTAAACATTCGAATATACGCTACCCAGGCACGGCGATTAAGGGGAAATCCATGCATTCTTGCGGCTGGCCGATTAAAACTTGCGCTTCCCATTCGGCTGTCTGAACGAAAAATGATACTATTTTAAAAACTCACGGTTCAGGCTCTTTCAGTGGCGTGAAAACTGCATTTTTAAAAAATCGCTGTGCGCTACAACTGAGTTTAATCCCACTTCACTTTCTTTCGTAAATACATTTGCATTATAAGGCTCGGGGCGGAATTTCACAGCTAAACGGCGCATTTTCGTATCTCTGGCAACTTAAACTGAATTTGATACGCGCGTCGATCAAAAAATCATACCATACTTCTTAAAATTACACAGTCTCAAGCTCTTTCAGTGTAACAACTGCATTTCAAAAACATCGCTCAGCAATGAGTTTTTTCTTCCGCGTACTTTCTCCGTATCCATCGAAAATAATACCGACCGGGAGTACGTGATTTTAGCGGAATACGCGTGCACTTTTTCTATTCCTGCGATTTAACTGCTCTCACTCGCCGTCGTAATCAAAAACTGAGACCGATTTTTAAAAACTACAACTCTCATGCTGCTTTTCAGTGGTGAAAACTGCATTTCAAAAATCCTTTCATCGAAATTAGTTTTACTCTCCGGGCACTTCCCTCTCTGTATATCACATTCGAAATATACTACCAGGCCACGGGATTTAGGGGAAACCATGCCATTTTGGGGCTGCGCCGATTAACTGACTGTCCATTCCAGTCGTCTGATCGAAAAATGATAATCCCCCAATTTTTTTTAAAACATAGTCTAAGGACCAGGCTCTTTCAGTGGTGAAAACTGCATTTCAAAAATCGTGTGGTAAATGAGTTTATCCCAACTTACTTTCCTTTGTATACATTTGATTTAACAGGTCGGGCGGGAAATTTACAGTAAACCGCGCATTTTTCGTATCATGGCAATTAACTGATTTTGATACGGCGTTAGGATCAAAAATCATACGATTTTTAAAATTACAAGAGTCTCAATGCTCTCACTCGGCCGTCGGTATCAAAAACTGATACGATTTTACAAAAACTACAAGTCCATCGCTCGTTCTGGAGTGGTGGAAATAGCTGCATTTCAAAATCGTGCAAGGAAATGAGTTTACTCCGCCGTTAATTTCCATTCGGCATATCATTTGATTATAAATGTCGGGCTGGGAACTACAGTAAAACGCGCATTTCGCATTCTGGCAGATTAACCTCCGATTTTATACGGCGTCCGACAAAAATCATACCATTTTAACAAACTACGAGTCTCATCCTCTTTGAGTGGTGAAAACGCATTTCCAAAGTCGTTCAAGACAATGAAGTTTTCTTTTCAGTAAACTTTCTGTGTATACATTCGAACATACCGACGGGGTATCGGGATTTACGGATAGCCGCACCATTTTCTATTTCCTATGCGATTGGAAACTGCTCTCATGTATCAAAAAAATCATTACCATTCGTTTTTATAACCATTAACAGTCTCAAGCTGCGCGAGTTGAAAATGCAGTTTTCACCACTCAAAGAGCATGAGACTTGTAGTTTTTTAAAAATCGTCTCAGTTTTGATACGACGGCGAGTGAGAGCAGCTAAATCGCAGGAAATAGAAAAGTGCGGTTTCCGTCAATCACGTACCCGGTCGGTATATTCGAATGGATACGGAGAAAGTACGCGGAGATAAAACTCATTTCTTGAACGATTTTAAATGCGGTTTTTACAACTGAAAGAGCTTGAGACTTGTAATTTTAAATAATGGTATGATTTTTGATCCGACGCCGTATAAAATCAGTTTAATTGCCAGAATGCGAAATGCGCGTTTACTGTAAATTCCCGGCCCGACATTTATAATCAAATGTATACAAAGAAATTAACGGGGAGAAACTCATTTCCCGCCCGATTTTTGAAATGCAGTTTTCACCACTCAAAGAGCATGAGACTTGTAGTTTTTAAAAATCGTATCAGTTTTTGTTACGACGGCGAGTGAGAGCAGTTAAAATCGCAGGAAATAGAAAAGTGCGTATTCCGTAAATCACGTACCCGGTCGGTATATTCGAATGGATACGAGAAAGTACGCGGAGAGAAAACTCATTTCTCGAACGATTTTTGAAACGCGGTTTTTACAACTGAAAGAGCTTGAGACTTTAATTTTAAAAAATGATGATTTTGATCCGACGCCGTATAAAATCAGTTTAATTGCCAGAATACGAAAATGCGTGGTTTACTGTAAATTCCCGGCCCGACCTTTATAATCAAATGTATACAAAGAAAGTGAAGTGGGATTAAACTCATTTACCACACGATTTTTTGAAATGCAGTTTTCACCACTGAAAGAGCCTGAGACCTGTAGTTTTAAAAAATGGTATCATTTTCGATCAGACGCCGAATGGAAGCAGTTTAATCGGCGCAGCCCAAAATGCATGGTTTCCCCTAAAATCCCGTGCCTGGTAGGTATATTCGAATGTGTACAGAGAAAGTGCCCGGAGAGTAAACTAATTTCTTAAATAATTTTTGAAATGGTTCTCACAACTAAAAGAGCTTGAGACTTTTAATTTTTAAAAATGGATGATTTTTTGATCCGACGCCGTATAAAATCAGTTTATTGCTAGAATGCGAAAATGCGCGGTTTACTGTAAATTCCCGGCCGACATTTAAAATCAAATGTATACAAAAAAATTAACGGGGAGTAAACTCATTTCCCGCACGATTTTTGAAATGCAATTTTCACCACTCAAAGAGCATGAGACTTGTAGTTTTTAAAAATCGTCTCAGTTTTGATACGACGGCGAGTGAGAGCATCTAAATCGCAGGAAATAGAAAAGTGCGGTATTCCGTAAATCACGTACCCGGTCGGTATATTGGAATGGATACGGAGAAAGTACGCGGAGATAAAACTCATTTCTTGAACGATTTTTTGAAATGCGGTTTTTACAACTGAAAGAGCTTGAGACTTGTAATTTTAAACAATGGTATGATTTTTGATCCGACGCCGTATAAAATCAGTTAATTGCCCAGAATGCGAAAATGCGCGGTTTACTGTAAATTCCCCGGCGCGACATTATAATCAAATGTGTACAAAGAAATTAACGGGGAGTAAACTCATTTCCCGCACGATTTTTGAATGCAGTTTTCACCACTCAAAGAGCATGAGACTTGTAGTTTTAAAAATCGTCTCAGTTTTTGATACGGACGGCGGAGTGAGAGCAGCTAAATCCGCAGGAAATAGAAAAGTGCGGTATTCCGTAAATCACGTACCCGGTCGGTATATTCGAATGGATACGGAGAAAGTACGCGGAGAAAAAACTCATTTCTTGAACGATTTTTGAAACGCGGTTTTTACAACTGAAAGAGCTTGACACTTGTAATTTTAAAAAATGATAGGATTTTTGATCCGACGCCGTATAAAATCAGTTTATTTGCCAGAATACGAAAATGCGTGGTTTACTGTAAATTCCCGGCCCGACCTTTATAATCAAATGTATACAAAGAAAGTAAGTGCGGATTAAACCCATTTACCACACGATTTTTGAAATGCAGTTTTTCACCACTGAGAGAGCCTGAGACCTGTAGTTTTAAAAAATGGTATCATTTTCGATCAGACGCCGAATGGAAGCAGTTTAATCGGCGCAGCCCCAAAATGCATGGTTTCCCCTAAATCCCGTGCCTGGTAGGTATATTCGAATGTGTACAGAGAAAGTGCCCGGAGAGTAAACTAATTTCTTAAAGGATTTTTGAAATGTGGTTCTCACAACTAAAGAGCTTGAGACTTTTAATTTTTAAAAAATGTATGATTTTTCTGATCCGACGCCGTATAAAATTCAGTTTAATTGCAGAATGCGAAAATGCGCGGTTTACTGTAAATTCCCGGCCCGACATTTATAATCAAGTGTATACAAAGAAATTAACGGGGAGTAATCTCATTTCCCGCACGATTTTTGAAATGCAGTTTTTCACCACTCAAAGAGCATGAGACTTGTAGTTTTTAAAAATCGTCTCAGTTTTTGATACGACGGCGAGTGAGAGCAGCTAATCGCAGGAAATAGAAAAAGTGCGGTATTCCGTCAATCACGTACCCGGTCGGTGTATTCGAATGGATACGGAGAAAGTACGCGGAGATAAAACTCATTTCTTGAACGATTTTTGAAATGCGGTTTTTACAACTGAAAGAGCTTGAGACTTGTAATTTTAAATAATGGTATGATTTTTGATCCGACGCCGTATAAAATCAGTTTAATTGCCAGAATGCGAAAATGCGCCGTTTACTGTAAATTCCCGGCCCGACATTTATAATCAAATGTATACAAATGTTTACAGTCTAATATTTTTCCTGATGATTTAAAACTTGCAGAGGTTATACCTGTTTTTAAGAAGGATGACTGTAATGATAAGGAGAACTATAGACCTGTTAGCTTGCTTCCCTGTTTATCAAAGGTTTTTGAAAGAATTATTCTTAATCAAATGCACACTTTTATGCATGACAAACTCAGCCCTCATCTATCAGGCTTCAGAAAGGGTTATAATACACAATATGCTCTCCATTCGAATGATTGAACAATGGAAAAGCACACTTGATAATAAGGGTGTAGTTGGAGCAGTGCTAATGGACCTTTCAAAAGCTTTGATACTATCAACCATGATTTGCTTATTGCAAAGCTGCATGCCTATGGTTTTTCTGAATCTTCTTTATTATTTATTCACTCATACTTGAAAATCGTTTTCAGAGAACCAGAATAAATTCTTCTTTTAGCGAATGGCTTCCTCTTCAGTTGGAGTTCCACAAGGATCAATCTTAGGACCTCCTTCTTCAATTATTCTATAAACGATTTATTCTGGTTCATTATTCAATCATCCCTTTGTAACTTTGCAGATGATAACACCCTTATATGCTTGTGAAAAATTCATTAGAAGATGTAAAACAAACACTGCTTACTAATTTTGTCATAGTTAATAATTGGTTTTATGAAAAATTACTTAGCAATAAATTTGAAAAAGTATCAATATATTGTATTAGGTCATCACGATGAAAGTTTGATATTTAACCATTTGAAATTGCGTGTAAATCGTCTGTAGTGCTTCTTGGTGTTACGATTGATCGAGACTAAACTTTCATTCGCATGTTCAAAAACATCTGTAAAAAGGCTAGTAGGAAACTCAACGTGCTTCAAAGGATATCTTCCTTTTTGACACCCAAGATGAAGCGTTTTCTCTTCAATTCATTTATTTTGTCTCAGTTTTCTTACTGTCCCTTAGTATGGATTGTTTTGTGGAAAAGTTGCGAATAATCGAATCAATCGTATCATGAACGTTGTCTAAGAATCATACAGGACGATATAAATGGCAGTTACGATGAACCTTTAATCTCTATGTAATGTTAAAAAATATTCACATCATCAATTTACAAAATTTAATGAAAGAGGTTTACAAATTTTTAAATGGATTGTCACCTCTATATATGAACGAGATATTTTCTGTTAGGGAAAACAAGTACAACCTTCGTTGCTTTAATTTGATCAGGCGACCAACTTGTCGGACAACGTACTATGGCTTAAATACTTTATCAAATATTGCAGGGAAGCTATGGATATCTGTGCCTGACGCTACAAAGAATGCTCCTTCTCTCGAAGCCTTCCGTAGCTCAATAAAATTTTGGGAAGGTGATGTTTGCACCTGTAAAATATGCATGGATATACCATACATATTTTAACTTTACTTATTTATTTATTTATTTTTCTTAATTTTTATCGCTGTTTGCCTTGTTTTACGTTTTGTTGTCGATTTAAATTAGTTATTTAAATACTATTGTATCTATCGACGTTAAATAAAGAGAAAATCAAAAAAAAAAAAAAACAAAGAAATTAACGGGGAGTAAACTCATTTCCCGCCCGATTTTTGAAATGCAGTTTTCACCACTCAAAGAGCATGAGACTTGTAGTTTTTTAAAAATCGTATCAGTTTTTGTTACGACGGCGAGTGAGAGCAGTTAAATCGCAGGAAATAGAAAAGTGCGGTATTCCGTAAATCACGTACCCGGTCGGTATATTCGAATGGATACGGAGAAAGTACGCGGAGAGAAAACTCATTTCTCGAACGATTTTTGAAACGCGGTTTTTACAACTGAAAGAGCTTGAGACTTGTAATTTTAAAAAATGATATGATTTTTGATCCGACGCCGTATAAAATCAGTTTATTTGCCAGAATACGAAAATGCGTGGTTTACTGTAAATTCCCGGCCCGACCTTTATGATCAAATGTATACAAAGAAAGTAAGTGGGATTAAACTCATTTACCACACGATTTTTTGAAATGCAGTTTTCACCACTGAAAGAGCCTGAGACCTGTAGTTTTTAAAAATGGTATCATTTTCGATCAGACGCCGAATGGAAGCAGTTTAATCGGCGCAGCCCAAAATGCATGGTTTCCCCTAAATCCCGTGCCTGGTAGGTATATTCGAATGTGTACAGAGAAAGTGCCCGGAGAGTAAACTAATTTCTTAAATAATTTTTGAAATGTGGTTCTCACAACTAAAAGAGCTTGGAGACTTTTAATTTTTAAAATGGTATGATTTTTTGATCCGACGCCGTATAAAATCAGTTTATTTGCTAGAATGCGAAAATGCGCGGTTTTACTGTAAATTCCCGGCCCGACATTTAAAATCAAATGTATACAAAAAAATTAACGGGGAGTAAACTCATTTCCGCACGATTTTTGAAATGCAATTTTCACCACTCAAAGAGCATGAGACTTGTAGTTTTTTAAAAATCGTCTCAGTTTTTGATACGACGGCGAGTGAGAGCAGCTAAATCGCAGGAAATAGAAAAGTGCGGTATTCCGTAAATCACGTACCCGGTCGGTATATTGGAATGGATACGGAGAAAGTACGCGGAGATAAAACTCATTTCTTGAACGATTTTTGAAATGCGGTTTTTACAACTGAAAGAGCTTGAGACTTGTAATTTTAAACAATGGTATGATTTTTGATCCGACGCCGTATAAAATCAGTTTAATTGCCAGAATGCGAAAATGCGCGGTTTACTGTAAATTCCCGGCGCGACATTTATAATCAAATGTGTACAAAGAAATTAACGGGGAGTAAACTCATTTCCCGCACGATTTTTGAAATGCAGTTTTCACCACTCAAAGAGCATGAGACTTGTAGTTTTTAAAAATCGTCTCAGTTTTTGATACGACGGCGAGTGAGAGCAGCTAAATCGCAGGAAATAGAAAAGTGCGGTATTCCGTAAATCACGTACCCGGTCGGTATATTCGAATGGATACGGAGAAAGTACGCGGAGAAAAAACTCATTTCTTGAACGATTTTTGAAACGCGGTTTTTACAACTGAAAGAGCTTGACACTTGTAATTTTAAAAAATGATAGGATTTTTGATCCGACGCCGTATAAAATCAGTTTATTTGCCAGAATACGAAAATGCGTGGTTTACTGTAAATTCCCGGCCCGACCTTTAAAATCAAATGTATACAAAGAAATTAACGGGGAGTAAACTCATTTCCCGCACGATTTTTGAAATGCAGTTTTCACCACTCAAAGAGCATGAGACTTGTAGTTTTTAAAAATCGTCTCAGTTTTTGATACGACGGCGAGTGAGAGCAGCTAAATCGCAGGAAATAGAAAAGTGCGGTATTCCGTAAATCACGTACCCGGTCGGTATATTGGAATGGATACGGAGAAAGTACGCGGAGATAAAACTCATTTCTTGAACGATTTTGAAATGCGGTTTTTACAACTGAAAGAGCTTGAGACTTGTAATTTTAAAACAATGGTATGATTTTTGATCCGACGCGCGTATAAAATCAGTTTAATTGCCAGAATGCGAAAATGCGCGGTTTTACTGTAAATTCCCGGCCCCGACATTTATAATCAAATGTATACAAAGAAATTAACGGGGAGTAAACTCATTTCCCGCCCGATTTTTGAAATGCAGTTTTCACCACTCAAAGAGCATGAGACTTGTAGTTTTTAAAAATCGTATCAGTTTTTGTTACGACGGCGAGTGAGAGCAGTTAAATCGCAGGAAATAGAAAAGTGCGGTATTCCGTAAATCACGTACCCGGTCGGTATATTCGAATGGATACGGAAGAAAGTACGCGGAGAGAAAACTCATTTCTCGAACGATTTTTTGAAATGCGGTTTTTTACAACTGAAAGGGCTTGAGACTTGTAATGTTAAAAATGATATGATTTTTTGATACGAGTGAGAGCAGTTCAATCGCAGGAAATAGAAAATGTGCGGGTATCCCGTAAATCCCCGTACCCCCGTCGGTATGTTGGAATGTATACAAAGAAAGTACATGGAAAGAAAAACTCATTTCTTGAACGATTTTGGAAATGCGGTTTTCACCACTCAAAGAGCGTGAGACTTGTAGTTTTAAAATTCGCATGAGTTTTGTTACGACGGCGAGTGAGAGCAGTTAAATTCGCAGGAAATAGAAAAGTGCGGTATTCCGTAAATCACGTACCCGGTCGGTATATTCGAATGGATACGGAGAAAGTACGCGGAGAGAAAACTCATTTCTCGAACGATTTTTTGAACGCGGGTTTTTACAACTGAAAGAGCTTGAGACTTGTAATTTTAAAAAATGATATGATTTTTGATCCGACGCCGTATAAAATCAGTTTATTTGCCAGAATACGAAAATGCGTGGTTTACTGTAAATTCCCGGCCCGACCTTTATAATCAAATGTATACAAAGAAAGTAAGTGGGATTAAACTCATTACCACACGATTTTTGAAATGCAGTTTTCACCACTGAAAGAGCCTGAGACCTGTAGTTTTTAAAAAATGGTATCATTTTCGATCAGACGCCGAATGGAAGCAGTTTAATCGGCGCAGCCCAAAATGCATGGTTTCCCCTAAATCCCGTGCCTGGTAGGTATATTCGAATGTGTACAGAGAAAGTGCCCGGAGAGTAAACTAATTTCTTAAATAATTTTTGAAATGTGGTTCTCACAACTAAAAGAGCTTGAGACTTTTAATTTTTAAAAATGTTATGATTTTTGATCCGACGCCGTATAAAATCAGTTTAATTGCCAGAATGCGAAAATGCGCGGTTTACTGTAAATTCCCGGCCCGACATTTAAAATCAAATGTATACAAAGAAATTAACGGGGAGTAAACTCATTTCCCGCACGATTTTTGAAATGCAGTTTTCACCACTCAAGAGCATGAGACTTGTAGTTTTTAAAAATCGTCTCAGTTTTTGATACGACGGCGAGTGAGAGCA
Source organism: Hydractinia echinata (assembly GCA_030067915.1). Taxonomy (NCBI): domain Eukaryota; kingdom Metazoa; phylum Cnidaria; class Hydrozoa; order Anthoathecata; family Hydractiniidae; genus Hydractinia; species Hydractinia echinata. The sequence goes on along the minus strand of JASGCC010002237.1, from coordinate 19,685 downwards.
GCTAAATCGCAGGAAATAGAAAAGTGCGGTATTCCGTATATCACGTACCCGGTCGGCTATATTGGAATGGATACGGAGAAAGTACGCGGAGATAAAACTCATTTTCTTGAACGATTTTTGAAATGCGGTTTTTACAACTGAAAGAGCTTGAGACTTGTAATTTTAAACAATGGTATGATTTTTGATTCCGACGCCGTATAAAATCAGTTTAATTGCCAGAATGCGAAAATGCGCGGTTTACTGTAAATTCCCGGCCCGACATTTATAATCAAATGTATACAAAGAAATTAACGGGAGTAATCTCATTTCCCGCCCGATTTTTGAAATGCAGTTTTCACCACTCAAAGAGCATGAGACTTGTAGTTTTTAAAAATCGTATCAGTTTTTGTTACGACGGCGAGTGAGAGCAGTTAAATCGCAGGAAATAGAAAAGTGCGGTATTCCGTAAATCACGTACCCGGTCGGCATATTCGAATGGATACGGAGAAAGTACGCGAGAGAAAACTCATTTCTCGAACGATTTTTGAAATGCGGTTTTTACAACTGAAAGGGCTTGAGACTTGTAATGTTAAAAAATGATATGATTTTTGATACGAGTGAGAGCAGTTCAATCGCAGGAAATAGAAAATGTGCGGTATCCCGTAAATCCCGTACCCCGTTGGTATGTTGTAATGTATACAAGGAAAGTACACGGAAAGAAAACTCATTTCTTGAACGATTTTGGAAATGCGGTTTTCACCACTCAAAGAGCATGAGACTTGTAGTTTTAAAAAATGGTATGATTTTTGATCCGATGCCGTATAAAATCAGTTTAATTGCCAGTATACGAAATTGCGCGGTTTACTGTAAATTCCCGGCCCGACCTTTATAATCAAATATATACAAAGAAAGTAAGTGGGAGTAAACTTATTTACCACACGATTTTTGAAATGCAGTTTTCACTACTGAAGGAGCTTGAGACTTGTAGTTTTAAAAAATGGTATGATTTTCGATCCAACGGCGAGTGAAAGCAGTTTATTAGCGTGAAACAGAAAATGCACGGTTTTCCGTAAATCCCGTGGTAGGTATATTCGAATGTGTACAGAGAAAGTGCCCGGAGAGTAAACTAATTTCTTAAATAATTTTTGAAATGTGGTTCTCACAACTAAAAGAGCTTGAGACTTTTAATTTTTAAAAATGGTATGATTTTTGATCCGACGCCGTATAAAATCAGTTTAATTGCCAGAATGCGAAAATGCGCGGTTTACTGTAAATTCCCGGCCCGACATTTATAATCAAATGTATACAAAGAAATTAACGGGGAGTAAACTCATTTCCCGCACGATTTTTGAAATGCAGTTTTCACCACTCAAAGAGCATGAGACTTGTAGTTTTTAAAAATCGTCTCAGTTTTTGATACGACGGCGAGTGAGAGCAGCTAAATCGCAGGAAATAGAAAAGTGGGTATTCCGTAAATCACGTACCTGGTTGGTATATTTGAATGGATACGGAGAAAGTACGCGGAGAGAAAACTCATTTCTCGAACGATTTTTGAAATGCGGTTTTTACAACTGAAAGTGCTTGAGACTTGTAATGTTAAAAAATGGTATGATTTTTGATACGAGTGAGAGCAGTTCAATCGCAGGAAATAGAAAATGTGCGGTATCCCGTAAATCCCGTACCCCGTCGGTATGTTCGAATGTATACAAAGAAAGTACACGGAAAGAAAACTCATTTCTTGAACGATTTTGGAAATGCGGTTTTCACCACTCAAAGAGCATGAGACTCGTAGTATTTAAAAATGGTATGATTTTTGATCCTACGCCGTATAAAATCAGTTTAATTGCCAGAATACGAAAATGCGCGGTTTACTGTAAATTCCCGGACCGACCTTTATAATCAAATGTATACAAAGAAAGTAAGTGGGATTAAACTCATTTACAACACGATTTTTGAAATGCAGTTTTCACCACTGAAAGAGCCTGAGACCTGTAGTTTTAAAAAATGGTATCATTTTCGATCAGACGCTGAATGGAAGCAGTTTAATCGGCGCAGCCCAAAATGCATGGTTTCCCCTAAATCCCGTGCCTGGTAGGTATATTCGAATGTGTACAGAGAAAGTGCCCGGAGAGTAAACTATTTTCTTGAAGGATTTTTGAAATGTGGTTTTCACAACTGAAAGAGCTTGAGACTTTTAATTTTAAAAAATGGTATGATTTTTGATCCGAGGCCGTATAAAATCAGTTTAATTGCCAGAATGCGAAAATGCGCGGTTTACTGTAAATTCCCGGGCCTACATTTATAATCAAATGTATACAAAGAAATTAACGGGGAGTAAACTCATTTCCCGCACGATTTTTGAAATGCAGTTTTCACCACTGAAAGAGCCTGAGACCTGTAGTTTTAAAAAATGGTATCTTTTTCGATCAGACGCCGAATGGAAGCAGTTTAATCGGCGCAGCCCAAAATGCATGGTTTCCCCTAAATCCCGTGCCTTGTAGGTATATTCGAATGTGTACAGAAAAAGTGCCTGGAGAGTAAACTAATTTCTTGAAGGACTTTTGAAATGTGGTTTTCACAACTGAAAGAGCTGAAGACTTTTAGTTTTAAAAAATGGTATGATTTTTGATCCGAGGCCGTATAAAATCAGTTTAATTGCCAGAATGCGAAAATACGCGGGTTACTGTAAATTCCCGGCCCAACATTTATAATCAAATGTATACAAAGAAATTAACGGGGAGTAAACTCATTTCCGCACGATTTTTGAAATGCAGTTTTCACCACTCAAAGACCACACGATTTTTGAAATGCAGTTTTCACTACTGAAAGAGCTTGAGACTTGTAGTTTTAAAAAATGGTATGATTTTTGATCCTACGGCGAGTGAAAGCAGTTTATTAGCGTGAAACGGAAAATGCGCAGTTTTCCGTAAATCCCGTGCTTGGTAGGTATATTCAAATGTGTAGAGAGAAAGTGCCCTGAGACTAACATCATTTCTTGAAGGATTTTTGAAATGCGGTTTTCACCACTGAAAGAGCCTGGGACTTGTACCTTCAAAAAATGGCATCATTTTTTAACAGACGCCGAATAAAAGCAGTGTAATTGCCAGAAACCAAAACTGTACGGTTTCCCGTAAATCCCGTACCATAATCCAATGTATACAGAGAAAGTAACCGGAAAGAAACTCATTTCTGAAACCATTTTTGAAATGAAGTTTTCACCACTGAAAGAGCACGAGACTTGTATTTTAAAAATAGTATCATTTTCGATCAGACGCCGAATGGAAGCAGTTTAATCGACGCAGCCCAAAATGCATGGTTTCCCTTAAATCCCGTGGCTGGTAGGTATATTCGAATATGTACAGAAAAAGTGCCCGGAGAGTAAACTAATTTCTCGAAGGACTTTTGAAATGTGGTTTTCACAACTGAAAGAGCTGGAGACTTTTAGTTTTAAAAAATGGTATGATTTTTGATCCGAGGCCGTATAAAATCAGTCTAATTGCCAGAATGCGAAAATGCGCGGGTTACTGTAAATTCCCGGCCCGACATTTATAATCAAATGTATACAAAGAAATTAACGTGGAGTAAACTCATTTCCCGCACGATTTTTGAAATGTAGTTTTCACCACTGAAAGAGCCTGAGACCTGTAGTTTTAAAAAATGGTATCATTTTCGATCAGACGCCGAATGGAAGCAGTTTAATCGGCGCAGCCCAAAATGCATGGTTTCCCCTAAATCCCGTGCCTTGTAGGTATATTCGAGTGTGTACAGAAAAAGTGCCTGGAGAGTAAACTAATTTCTTGAAGGACTTTTGAAATGTGGTTTTCACAACTGAAAGAGCTGGAGACTTTTAGTTTTAAAAAATGGTATGATTTTTGATCCGAGGCCGTATAAAATCAGTCTAATTGCCAGAATGCGAAAATGCGCGGTTTACTGTAAATTCCCGGCCCGACATTTATAATCAAATGTATACAAAGAAATTAACGGGGAGTAAACTCATTTCCCGCACGATTTTTGAAATGCAGTTTTCGCCACTGAAAGAGCCTGAGACCTGTAGTTTTAAAAAATGGTATCATTTTCGATCAGACGCCGAATGGAAGCAGTTTAATCGGCGCAGCCCAAAATGCATGGTTTCCCCTAAATCCCGTGCCTTGTAGGTATATTCGAATGTGTACAGAAAAAGTGCCTGGAGAGTAAACTAATTTCTTGGAGGACTTTTGAAATGTGGTTTTCACAACTGAAAGAGCTGGAGACTTTTAGTTTTAAAAAATGGTATGATTTTTGATCCGAGGCCAAATAAAATCAGTTTAATTGCCAGAATGCGAAAATGCGCGGTTTACTGTAAATTCCCGGCCCGACATTTATAACCAAATGTATACAAAGAAATTAACGGGGAGTAAAATCATTTCCCGCACGATTTTTGAAATACAGTTTTCACCACTCAAAGACCACACGATTTTTGAAATGCAGTTTTCACTACTGAAAGAGCTTGAGACTTGTAGTTTTAAAAAATGGTATGATTTTTGATCCTACGGCGAGTGAAAGCAGTTTATTAGCGTGAAACGGAAAATGCGCAGTTTTCCGTAAATCCCGTGCCTGGTAGGTATATTCAAATGTGTAGAGAGAAAGTGCCCGGAGACTAACATCATTTCCTTAAGGATTTTTGAAATGCGGTTTTCACCACTGAAAGAGCCTGGGACTTGTACCTTTAAAAAATGGCATCATTTTTTAACAGACGCCGAGTAAAAGCAGTGTAATTGCCAGAAACCAAAACTGTACGGTTTCCCGTAAATCCCGTACCATAATCCAATGTACACAGAGAAAGTAACCGGAAAGAAACTCATTTCTGGAACCATTTTTGAAATGAAGTTTTCACCACTGAAAGAGCATGAGACTTGTATTTTAAAAATAGTATCATTTTCGATCAGACGCCGAATGGAAGCAGTTTAATCGACGCAGCCCAAAATGCGTGGTTTCCCCTAAATCCCGTGCCTGGTAGGTATATTCGAATGTGTACAGAAAAAGTGCCCGGAGAGTAAACTAATTTCTTGAAGGACTTTTGAAATGCAGTTTTCACCACTGAAAGAGCCTGAGACCTGTAGTTTTAAAAAATGGTATCATTTTCGATCAGACGCTGAATGGAAGCAGTTTAATCGACGCAGCCCAAAATGCGTGGTTTCCCCTAAATCCCGTGCCTGGTAGGTATACTCGAATGTGTAGAGAGAAAGTGCCCGGAGAGTAAACTAATTTCTTGAAGGATTTTTGAAATGTGGTTTTCACAACTGAAAGAGCTTGAGACTTTTAATTTTAAAAAATGGTATGATTTTTGATCCGAGGCCTTATAAAATCAGTTTAATTGCCAGAATGCGAAAATGCGCGGTTTACTGTAAATTCCCGGGCCGACATTTATAATCAAATGTATACAAAGAAATTAACGGGGAGTAAACTCATTTCCCGCACGATTTTTGAAATGCAGTTTTCACCACTAAAAGAGCCTGAGACCTGTAGTTTTAAAAAATGGTATCATTTTCGATGAGACGCCGAATGGAAGCAGTTTAATCGGCGCAGCCCAAAATGCATGGTTTCCCCTAAATCCCGTGCCTTGTAGGTATATTCGAATGTGTACAGAAAAAGTGCCTGGAGAGTAAACTAATTTCTTGAAGGACTTTTGAAATGTGGTTTTCACAAATGAAAGAGCTGGAGACTTTTAGTTTTAAAAAATGGTATGATTTTTGATCCGAGGCCGTATAAAATCAGTTTAATTGCCAGAATGCGAAAATGCGCGGTTTACTGTAAATTCCCGGGCCGACATTTATAATCAAATGTATACAGAGAAATTAACGGAGAGTAAACTCATTTCCCGCACGATTTTTGAAATGCAGTTTTCACCACTGAAAGAACCTGAGACCTGTAGTTTTAAAAAATGGTATCATTTTCGATCAGACGCCGAATGGAAGCAGTTTAATCGGCGCAGCCCAAAATGCATGGTTTCCCCTAAATCCCGTGCCTTGTAGGTATATTCGAATGTGTACAGAAAAAGTGCCTGGAGAGTAAACTAATTTCTTGAAGGACTTTTGAAATGTGGTTTTCACAACTGAAAGAGCTGGAGACTTTTAGTTTTAAAAAATGGTATGATTTTTGATCCGAGGCCGTATAAAATCAGTTTAATTGCCAGAATGCGAAAATGCGCGGTTTACTGTAAATTCACGGCCCGACATTTATAATCAAATGTATACAAAGAAATTAACGGGGAATAAACTCATTTCCCGCACGATTTTTGAAATGCAGTTTTCACCACTCAAAGACCACACGATTTTTGAAATGCAGTTTTCACTACTGAAAGAGCTTGAGACTTGTAGTTTTAAATAATGGTATGATTTTTGATCCAACGGCGAGTGAGAGCAGTTAAGTCGCAGGAAATAGAAAAGTGCGGTATTCCGTAAGTCACGTACCTGGTTGGTATATTCGAATGGATACGGAGAAAGTACGCGGAGAGAAAACTCATTTCTCGAACGATTTTTGAAATGCTGTTTTTACAACTGAAAGAGCTTGAGACTTGTAATGTTAAAAAATGGTATAATTTTTGTTACGAGTGAGAGCAGTTAAATCGCAGGAAATAGAAAATGTGCGGTATCCCGTAAATCCAGTACCCCGTCGGTATGTTCGAATGTATACAAAGAAAGTACACGGAAAGAAAACTCATTTCTTGAACGATTTTGGAAATGTGGTTTTCACCACTCAAAGAGCATGAGACTCGAAGTTTTTAAAAATGGTATGATTTTTGATCCGACGCCGTATAAAATCAGTTTAATTGCCAGAATGCGAAAATGCGCGTTTACTGTAAGTTCCCGGCCCGACATTTATAATCAAATGTATGCAATGAAATTAACGGGGAGTACACTTATTTCCCGCACGATTATTGAAATGCAGTTTTCACCACTCAAAGAGCCTGAGACCTGTAGTTTTAAAAAATGGTATCATTTTCGATCAGACGCCGAATGGAAGCAGTTTAATCGGCGCAGCCCAAAATGCATGGTTTCCCCTAAATCCCGTGCCTTGTAGGTATATTCGAATGTGTACAGAAAAAGTGCCTGGAGAGTAAACTAATTTCTTGAAGGACTTTTGAAATGCAGTTTTCACTACTGAAGGAGCTTGAGACTTGTAGTTTTAAAAAATGGTATGATTTTCGATCCAACGGCGAGTGAAAGCAGTTTATTAGCGTGAAACAGAAAATACACGGTTTTCCGTAAATCCCGTGGTAGGTATATTCGAATGTGTACAGAGAAAGTGCCCGGAGAGTAAAATAATTTCTTGAAGGATTTTTGAAATGTGGATTTCACAACTGAAAGAGCTTGAGACTTTTAGTTTTAAAACATGGTATGATTTTTGATCCGAGGCCGTATAAAATCAGTTTAATTGCCAGAATGCGAAAATGCGCGGTTTACTGTAAATTCACGGCCCGACATTTATAATCAAATGTATACAAAGAAATTAACGGGGAGTAAACTCATTTACCACACGATTTTTGAAATGCAGTTTTCACTACTGAAAGAGCTTGAGACTTGTAGTTTTAAAAAATGGCATGATTTTTGATCCTACGGCGAGTGAAAGTAGTTTATTAGCGTGAAACGGAAAATGCGCAGTTTTCCGTAAATCCCGTGCCTGGTAGGTATATTCAAATGTGTAGAGAGAAAGTGCCCGGAGACTAACATCATTTTTTGAAGGATTTTTGAAATGCGGTTTTCACCACTGAAAGAGCCTGGGACTTGTACCTTTAAAAAATGGCATCATTTTTTAACAGACGCCGAATAAAAGCAGTGTAATTGCCAGAAACCAAAACTGTACGGTTTCCCGTAAATCCCGTACCATAATCCAATGTATACAGAGAAAGTAACCGGAAAGAAACTCCTTTCTGAAACCAATTTTGAAATGAAGTTTTCACCACTGAAAGAGCATGAGACTTGTATTTTCAAAATAGTATCATTTTCGATCAGACGCCGAATGGAAGCAGTTTAATCGACGCAGCCCAAAATGCGTGGTTTCCCCTAAATCCCGTGCCTGGTAGGTATATTCGAATATGTACAGAAAAAGTGCCCGCAGAATAAACTAATTTCTCGAAGGACTTTTGAAATGTGGTTTTCACAACTGAAAGAGCTGGAGACTTTTAGTTTTAAAAAATGGTATGATTTTTGAACCGAGGCCGTATAAAATCAGTCTAATTGCCAGAATGCGAAAATGCGCGGTTTACTGTAAATTCCCGGCCCGACATTTATAATCAAATGTATACAAAGAAATTAACGTGGAGTAAACTGATTTCCCGCACGATTTTTGAAATGCAGTTTTCACCACTGAAAGAGCCTGAGACCTGTAGTTTTAAAAAATGGTATCATTTTCGATCAGACGCCGAATGGAAGCAGTTTAATCGGCGCAGCCCAAAATGCATGGTTTCCCCTAAATCCCGTGCCTTGTAGGTATATTCGAATGTGTACAGAAAAAGTGCCTGGAGAGTAAACTAATTTCTTGAAGGACTTTTGAAATGTGGTTTTCACAACTGAAAGAGCTGGAGACTTTTAGTTTTAAAAAATGGTATGATTTTTGAACCGAGGCCGTATAAAATCAGTCTAATTGCCAGAATGCGAAAATGCGCGGTTTACTGTAAATTCCCGGCCCGACATTTATAATCAAATGTATACAAAGAAATTAACGTGGAGTAAACTCATTTCCCGCACGATTTTTGAAATGCAGTTTTCACCACTGAAAGAGCCTGAGACCTGTAGTTTTAAAAAATGGTATCATTTTCGATCAGACGCCGAATGGAAGCAGTTTAATCGGCGCAGCCCAAAATGCATGGTTTCCCCTAAATCCCGTGCCTTGTAGGTATATTCGAATGTGTACAGAAAAAGTGCCTGGAGAGTAAACTAATTTCTTGAAGGACTTTTGAAATGTGGTTTTCACAACTGAAAGAGCTGGAGACTTTTAGTTTTAAAAAATGGTATGATTTTTGATCCGAGGCCGTATAAAATCAGTCTAATTGCCAGAATGCGAAAATGCGCGGTTTACTGTAAATTCCCGGCCCGACATTTATAATCAAATGTATACAAAGAAATTAACGGGGAGTAAACTCATTTCCCGCACGATTTTTGAAATGCAGTTTTCACCACTGAAAGAGCCTGAGACCTGTAGTTTTAAAAAATGGTATCATTTTCGATCAAACGCCGAATGGAAGCAGTTTAATCGGCGCAGCTCAAAATGCATGGTTTCCCCTAAATCCCGTGCCTTGTAGGTGTATTCGAATGTGTACAGAAAAAGTGCCTGGAGAGTAAACTAATTTCTTGAAGGACTTTTGAAATGCGGTTTTCACCACTGAAAGAGCCTGGGACTTGTACCTTTAAAAAATGGCATCATTTTTTAACAGACGCCGAATAAAAGCAGTGTAATTGCCAGAAACCAAAACTGTACGGTTTCCCGTAAATCCCGTACCATAATCCAATGTATACAGAGAAAGTAACCGGAAAGAAACTCATTTCTGAAACCATTTTTGAAATGAAGTTTTCACCACTGAAAGAGCATGAGACCTGTAGTTTTTAAAAAAATGGTATCATTTTCGATCAGACGCCGAATGGAAGCAGTTTAATCGGCGCAGCTCAAAATGCATGGTTTTCCCCTAAATCCCGTGCCTTGTAGGTATATTCGAATGTGTACAGAAAAAGTGCCTGGAGAGTAAACTAATTTCTTGAAGGACTTTTGAAATGTGGTTTTCACAACTGAAAGAGCTGGAGACTTTTAGTTTTAAAAAATGGTATGATTTTTGATCCGAGGCCGTATAAAATCAGTCTAATTGCCAGAATGCGAAAATGCGCGGTTTACTGTAAATTCCCGGCCCGACATTTATAATCAAATGTATACAAAGAAATTAACGGGGAGTAAACTCATTTCCCGCACGATTTTTGAAATGCAGTTTTCACCACTGAAAGAGCCTGAGACCTGTAGTTTTAAAAAATGGTATCATTTTCGATCAGACGCCGAATGGAAGCAGTTTAATCGGCGCAGCTCAAAATGCATGGTTTCCCCTAAATCCCGTGCCTTGTAGGTATATTCGAATGTGTACAGAAAAAGTGCCTGGAGAGTAAACTAATTTCTTGAAGGACTTTTGAAATGTGGTTTTTCACAACTGAAAGAGCTGGAGACTTTTAGTTTTAAAAAATGGTATGATTTTTGATCCGAGGCCAAATAAAATCAGTTTAATTGCCAGAATGCAAAAATGCGCGGTTTACTGTAAATTCCCGGCCCGACATTTATAATCAAATGTATACAAAGAAATTAACGGGGAGTAAAATCATTTCCCGCACGATTTTTGAAATGCAGTTTTCACCACTGAAAGAGCCTGAGACCTGTAGTTTTAAAAAATGGTATCATTTTCGATCAGACGCCGAATGGAAGCAGTTTAATCGGCGCAGCTCAAAATGCATGGTTTCCCCTAAATCCCGTGCCTTGTAGGTGTATTCGAATGTGTATAGAAAAAGTGCCTGGAGAGTAAACTAATTTCTTGAAGGACTTTTGAAATGCGGTTTTCACCACTGAAAGAGCCTGGGACTTGTACCTTTAAAAAATGGCATCATTTTTTAACAGACGCCGAATAAAAGCAGTGTAATTGCCAGAAACCAAAACTGTACGGTTTCCCCAACCTCGTTCCCAGGGCTCTTTTTTCACTTTTTTTATGGCTGACGGCGCTCAAGAAAGAAGCCCTGGCGGCAGCTGGTGAAAATAACCATCTCTCGTGGTTATTTTTGAAGAAGGCCGTTTGTCTTATCTATCCAAACATTTACTGCGCAACACTTGTAGATAATCGAGAAGTTGTGTTTTCTGGCGGTGAGTGACAAAAGTTCATTCTGACGGTGTTGGCAATGGATAGAATAACACATTTTTTTTCAAGTATTCAATTTTCTTTGAAAAAGAATAAAATAGAACGGTTTTTTTTTAAACCAAAACAAGTTTTGTGCTTGGAAAATTTAATTAATGGGTTCGATGTTCTTGCTGTCTTGCCTACTGGATATGGGAAGTCTATGTTATACCAGTTGTTACCTTTCATAATCCCAGTACAGAAAAATAGGAATATTGTGATTGTAGTTAGCCCTCTTAATGCAATCATTGAAGACCAGAAAAATGTTTTACTGGAAAGAGGCATTAAAGTTGGTACATTGACATGCGAAAAGAAAGAGAAAGAAGGAAAATTATTTCAACATTTGGACAGTAGTAGTAATGTTGACCACGAGGATGATGCTGCTAAACAAATTTGTGCAGAAGTTAGACGTGGTGACATTGATTTTTTGTATGGTCATCCAGAAGCGCTGTTATCCAGTGCAGGAAGAGCTTTATTAAAATCTCAAATATATCAAGAGAATGTGATAGCCTGTGTAATTGACGAAGCACATTGCATTGAATTATGGTAAGTGAAACAGCAGCTTTATTTACTTAGCTAATATATATTTATAGTAAATTCCTAACAAATATAACTGAAAAGCAAAATACATAGCTATAATATATATATCAACATATAGTTACAACCACTTTATAAATTTAGGTCCAGGATAACAAAAATGTAAATAACTGAATACATAATAGTGCTTACAATTTATTACAGGGGACCAGAATTTCGAAAATCATTTCAAGACTTGGTAGCTCTGAAAACAATATTTCCCAAGTGTCCTACGTTGGCATTAACAGCAAGTGCTCGTGATGAAATGATTTTGAACTTAAAAAAAGAACTGTGTCTTCAGAATTGCAGAATTATTAAAGCCTCACCAAATCGTGAAAATGTGTTTCTTGATGTCAGAGAAAGACTTCCCAACAATTATGGTATAAAAAGCTATGAAAAAATTCTTAGACCTATTGCCAAAAAATTGAATGAATTAGGAACTTCTTATCCACTAACAATTATATACTTAGGGCTGAAATATTGTGGTTACTCATATCAGCTATTCGAAACGATGGTGGAAAAACCATATCATGAAAATAAAATAATTCCAAGAGCTAAATTATATGCTCAATTTCATGCCTCAACAACAGAAACTATGAAAAGTGATATTTTAGAAGAAATAAAATCAACACAATCCCGTATAAGAGTTATTTTTGCAACTACTGCTCTGGCAATGGGCGTTGATGCCCCTGATATAAGAAAAATCGTACATATTGGACCACCATCAAGTTTAGAAATTTACATTCAAGAAATCGGCAGAGCAGGTCGCAATGGTACACCGGCTGAAGCGGTATTGTATTACAACAAGTTTGATATCAACAGAAATAATACGTTTATTAATCAAGCAGTCAAAGACTATTGTGAAGAGTTGGGCTGTCTCAGAAAGTTTTTGTTAACATACTTTGGTTTTAAATGTGAAAAGCAAAGGGCTTGCTGCAAAAAATGTGATCCTGTTCAACAAATGCCTATTCACACACCTTCTTTGGTTTACATGTCAGATGCTGATATTGAATCTGTACGGAAAGAACTATCCCTAATTCAGGTTGAAAAAGTTGAAGATTCTGACTTGCTACCATTTGTGTTTGTATTAAAGCAGGATGTTATTGATAACATTGCAAAAAATTTTCACCTCATAACTAGGGAAAAGGATTTGTTACACAAGTTTGATGTTTGGGATGATGTTTACTCATCCAAAATCTTTGAAATTGTTAGAAAGTATTTAAATATTTAAATCAAGGTGTCTTCCAGAATTTAAAAAACTATGAAACCAGACTAAAAACCTTAAGTACCATTATCCTTTTGTGAAAAAGTCAGACATCCTGTATATAAATTAGTCAGACATCTTGTATATAAATATTTAAATACAAGTTTATATTACTTTTAATAGCTGTGTGATTTATTTCTGTTAGAACTCTTTGTAGTATATATATTAACACAATAAAAAACAAATCAAAATGTAACTTTCACTGATACAAACTTATTTCGTGTTTGTGTCCATCAAGCCACTTGTGAAATTCATTGATATTCAAATATCGTAAAGGATTACTTTTTATATCTGGAAAACTTGCATGTAATCTACCAGGAATACAACTAAATGGCTTAATTTTACATAGCTCTTTAATGATTTCCAAATCATCATTAGTGGATGATGTGACTGTGTGATGAACTGACCGTGCATGTTTTTGAAAATGTGTGTCAACATTCTCTATGATTTGTTTAATCCCACTTGTTGCTTTACATAATCTGCTGATGGAGTTGATGGTTTTATTTGGTCCCATTCTTCGAACAATATTTTTGCTGACTTTATTTGTGATTTCTTGTGCCAAGTCTTCTTCCATGTTGTTACCTTCTCCACCTTTCCAGTTGACAAAGTAACTCCATTTGAACTGTTCTGCAAGTCTTGGTGTAAGCAGACTTTCTGATTGAGCAATTGCTACAAACATTTCAAGAGCATATTTGCTATATCGATTTAATGATTTAAATATTGAGAGGAGTAACTTTTGGTTAATAAGATTGCGATCACCATCCCCTTCTTTTGCAGTATCTTTCATCTGTAAAATTAAAACTGTTTGGAATATAAAGCACAATCCATAGTTCATGACATTATCGTCAACACACTCTGGACCACCTCTTTGGATCACATATCGGTTCACAAAGGAATCAAGAACATTATCTAAATACATCTTCTTTTCTTCTAGTGATTTATGGACTAAATTAACAGGAAATGGCTGTGTTTTTGGCTTTTTCGTCCAACTTTTCCATGCCCAGCATATGCATTGCTGCTGTAATAACATATCCCTTTCCTATACTCAAAAAAAATTCCTCACATCCTTGATATGAATCTATTACCTTTTCTGGAGTGACGTTTTTACGATCAAGTTTCTCTCTGAAGTACTTTAGGGTACCGTTTTGAACAGCTGAATCTGCCTTGTATAAAAGTTGGTAACTATACTGCAACAAAGACGCTTTCGTGTGCCACATTACCCCCTTGAAAGGAGAGCAGTGTTCCAAACGATCAACAGGTGTATGTGACCCAGCAAGCAGATGTTTTGCTCCGGCAAAGCGTACCCTGGTCAACTGATCACCGGAAAAGGGAATCTTCATTTCTTTCATTAAGTCATCATGCGTAAAGTTGTTGTGAGAATATGGTTGACCGGGAGGTACAGGTTCATTTGGAATACATGGATCATCTTTATTTGGTTTGTTGGTCAGTAATCCAGCATGGTGTTATATGTCAATTATCCATGACTCGTATGTGCGAAGAATTTTAACGCAGTCGTTATAATTGTTTTCATTGGCATCTATGATCGGCATACATATGATGTTAGATTTTTGTGACATTTCATTTGAAAACTTGTGTTGAATGTGATCTGGCAAGCACTTTTTTAAAAAAGAAAATTGTGGAAAATATTCTGTTAATATTCTTCCAATTATGATCTTCGATGTTGTGATGTATTGTTTCCATTCTTGAATAGTTAATGAGAAGGCAGTATTTGAAAGCAGGCTGATGTCACATTTAGGATTCTCATTTTCTAGGTGGTTGAAACATAACCGGTTTTCTATTAAATTTGAAGCAAAAAGGTGCATGTCTTCATTTTGGTTATTGAAACGTATGTGACTTTTTAAGATTCGTATATCCCAATTGTCACCAGTACCTCGAAATGATTTTCCATCCTTTATTCGTGATACAGCTGTGTCAAGAAAGTGACCTGACATTAGCATTAAAATTCTGTTGCGATTATCAGGATGAAGACATATGCCCAATTTGTTGAAACGGATTTGTAGCTGCAAGAGAAAATTCAGTGAAATTAGATTTTTATGCTTCAGTGTCTAAAACAAAAATTACAAATGTAAGCAAATGTTTACAGCAAAAAGAAAAAGGAAAAATACATCATCATCCTTTCTTTAAGTTTATGCACAAAATAATTGTCAGCATTCACATATTCACTAATAAAATATATTTTTAGTACCTAATTAAAAGCATACCTCTTTACTGCCTCCTCCTTCGATGAACATGACACTGTTAAGCTTCTGCATAAGACTAAGTTCATGCCATCTAGTATTCATAAGGATGGCATAAATAAAGTTGTACTTTAACTGTAAATGTTTTGGTGTTGTTTTTGGATCACAAGTCTGACCACAGGCTGTATTAAAAATGTCAACCAGAAATGTATGCTTCTCAACTAATTCAAGCCAGAGTTTTTCATGAGAAAATTCAGCCAGTCCAGGATATGTGTTGTCTAGTAATACTGATTGATTTGTTTTTCTTTTACAGATGTTTTCAAATGAATTTTGTAATTCTTTTTTAACAATTTTTTTGAATTCACTGTTAACTAGGGTTTTTGAAGCCACTTCTGCAATTATGGATGGTTCTCTTGTGTTAGCAGCCTTTATAATTTTAGAATGTTCATCTTTTGACAGAACTTTGTGTGTAAAATTATCGTTTCCATTATTTGACTGAATGTGAACTATAGGTTTGGGCATTTGGATATCAGACTGATTACAGCATAAACTGTCAAAAGGTAATCTTTTTCTTGAATCAGCTGTGAAATTTTGTGGACTAGCATTCTTTTGTGAAGATGGTGATAAATGCATTCTTTTTATACTAATATTTTGACGTAACTTGATTTGGGATTCCTGACAAGCTCTCCTGTAAGTCCACATTTTTTCAACAAAGTTTACACATGTGCGACAAATAACTTTAGGCCAAGGATCTGAGTCGTTCACCTCAATTCTACATGTTGTGTTAACTTTTCTTGCTAAATTTTTCCCCTCTCCAGATTTATGAAAAATATGAGTAAGTCGACTCTTTGAAACTGAATTTGAGCACAACCGACAAGAAGAATACAAGTCTGTTTTGTGGTAAATCTTTTTTGGTGTTGACAGCCTAAGTCAGAAAAATTATTAGTATAAACATACACATATTTTATAAGAAAAATATTTATAAGAAAATGAGCCTCAAAAAAAAAAATTTAAGAAAATTTGTTAGTTATTTCTTAAAAATGTGCATGATAGAGCTACTACTTTGAGTGAACGTAAATAATGTTACCTTGATACACACTCTTCTGTGCTTCTTTTAAATTGTTGTTTACTCTCATGTTCCATTGGAAATATATAATACACATAGCTAGCTTTTTAGACTTTAAAATATTAACCAGCTTTTTATTCTGCTGATACCACTCTTCCACTGTTTTTAACATTCTTGTTTTTAAAAAATATAGCAGGGTAGTGATCAGGCAGCTGATGTTTTTTCTATAGTGGGATCATGATCATGTAAATCAATTTCAATAGAGTCATGATCAGGCAGCTGATTATTTTCAAAATTTAAAGCATTCTTACCTTTTGTCAAGGATGTTGATATACCTGATATATTTTATCACTCTTGAAATGTTTTCTTCACAAATATAATGTTCACTTCTTATCACATGATAAACCATTTACAATGTTTTTTAAAAATTTAACAAAAAAATTCTTCTCTTCCTCAAGCCATTTTAATTTTAAATCTGAACTTTTCTAATAGCGCGTTTTTGCTCCGCGGGTTAACTCGCTTCCTACTCGCCTAAGAAAAGGGCGGCCTATTGAATTTTCGGAGCCAATCATATTTGAAAATCAATCAGTTGCCGCCAGGGCTTCTTTCTTGAGCGCCGTCAGCCATAAAAAAAAGTGAAAAAAGAGCCCTGGGAACGAGGTTGCGGTGTCCCGTAAGTCCCGTACCATAATCCAATGTATACAGAGAAAGTAACCGGAAAGAAACTCATTTCTGAAACCATTTTTGGAATGAAGTTTTCACCACTGAAAGAGCATGAGACTTGTATTTTAAAAATAGTATCATTTTCGATCAGACGCCGAATGGAAGCAGTTTAATCGACGCAGCCCAAAATGCGTGGTTTCCCCTAAATCCCGTGCCTTGTAGGTATATTCGAATGTGTACAGAAAAAGTGCCTGGAGAGTAAACTAGTTTCTTGAAGGACTTTTGAAATGTGGTTTTCACAACTGAAAGAGCTGGAGACTTTTAGTTTTAAAAAATGGTATGATTTTTGATCCGAGGCCGTATAAAATCAGTCTAATTGCCAGAATGCGAAAATGCGCGGTTTACTGTAAATTCCCGGCCCGACATTTATAATCAAATTTATACAAAGAAATTAACGGGGAGTAAACTCATTTCCCGCACGATTTTTGAAATGCAGTTTTCACCACTGAAAGAGCCTGAGACCTGTAGTTTTAAAAAATGGTATCATTTTCGATCAGACGCCGAATGGAAGCAGTTTAATCGGCGCAGCTCAAAATGCATGGTTTCCCCTAAATCCCGTGCCTTGTAGGTATATTCGAATGTGTACAGAAAAAGTGCCTGGAGAGTAAACTAATTTCTTGAAGGACTTTTGAAATGTGGTTTTCACAACTGAAAGAGCTGGAGACTTTTAGTTTTAAAAAATGGTATGATTTTTGATCCGAGGCCAAATAAAATCAGTTTAATTGCCAGAATGCAAAAATGCGCGGTTTACTGTAAATTCCCGGCCCGACATTTATAATCAAATGTATACAAAGAAATTAACGGGGAGTAAAATCATTTCCCGCACGATTTTTGAAATGCAGTTTTCACCACTCAAAGACCACACGATTTTTGAAATGCAGTTTTCACTACTGAAAGAGCTTGAGACTTATAGTTTTAAAAAATGGTATGATTTTTGATCCTACGGCGAGTGAAAGCAGTTTATTAGCGTGAAACGGAAAATGCGCAGTTTTTCGTAAATCCCGTGCTTGGTAGGTATATTCAAATGTGTAGAGAGAAAGTGCCCGGAGACTAACATCATTTCTTTAAGGATTTTTGAAATGCGGTTTTCACCACTGAAAGAGCCTGGGACTTGTACCTTTAAAAAATGGCATCATTTTTTAACAGACGCCGAATAAAAGCAGTGTAATTGCCAGAAACCAAAACTGTACGGTTTCCCGTAAATCCCGTACCATAATCCAATGTATACAGAGAAAGTAACCGGAAAGAAACTCATTTCTGAAACCATTTTTGAAATGAAGTTTTCACCACTGAAAGAGCATGAGACTTGTATTTTAAAAAAAGTATCATTTTCGATCAGACGCCGAATGGAAGCAGTTTAATCGACGCAGCCCAAAATGCGTGGTTTACCCTAAATCCCGTGCCTGGTAGGTATATTCGAATGTGTACAGAAAAGGTGCCCGGAGAGTAAACTAATTTCTTGAAGGACTTTTGAAATGCAGTTTTCACCACTGAAAGAGCCTGAGACCTGTAGTTTTAAAAAATGGTATCATTTTCGATCAGACGCCGAATGGAAGCAGTTTAATCGGCGCAGCCCAAAATGCATGGTTTCCCCTAAATCCCGTGCCTTGTAGGTATATTCGAATGTGTACAGAAAAAGTGCCTGGAGAGTAAACTAATTTCCTGAAGGACTTTTGAAATGTGGTTTTCACAACTGAAAGAGCTGGAGACTTTTAGTTTTAAAAAATGGTATGATTTTTGATCCGAGGCCGTATAAAATCAGTTTAATTGCCAGAATGCGAAAATGCGCGGTTTACTGTAAATTCCCGCGCTGACATTTATAATCAAATGTATACAAAGAAATTAACGGGGAGTAAACTCATTTACCGCACGATTTTTGAAATGCAGTTTTCACCACTGAAAGAGCCTGAGACCTGTAGTTTTAAAAAATGGTATCATTTTCGATCAGACGCCGAATGGAAGCAGTTTAATCGGCGCAGCCCAAAATGCATGGTTTCCCCTAAATCCCGTGCCTTATAGGTCTATTCGAATGTGTATAGAAAAAGTGCCTGGAGAGTAAACTAATTTCTTGAAGGACTTTTGAAATGTGGTTTTCACAACTGAAAGAGCTGGAGACTTTTAGTTTTAAAAAATGGTATGATTTTTGATCCGAGGCCGTATAAAATCAGTTTAATTGCCAGAATGCGAAAATGCGCGGTTTACTGTAAATTCACGGCCCGACATTTATAATCAAATGTGTACAAAGAAATTAACGGGGAGTAAACTTATTTCCCGCACGATTTTTGAAATGCAGTTTTCACCACTCAAAGACCACACGATTTGTGAAATGCAGTTTTCACTACTGAAAGAGCTTGAGACTTGTAGTTTTAAAAAATGGTATGATTTTTGATCCTACGGCGAGTGAAAGCAGTTTATTAGCGTGAAACAGAAAATGCGCAGTTTTCCGTAAATGCCATGCCTGGTAGGTATATTCAAATGTGTAGAGAGAAAGTGCCCGGAGAGTAACCTCATTTCTTGAAGGATTTTTGAAATGCGGTTTTCACCACTGAAAGAGCCTGGGACTTGTACCTTTAAAAAATGGCATCATTTTTTAACAGACGCCGAATAAAAGCAGTGTAATTGCCAGAAACCAAAACTGTGCGGTTTCCCGTAAATCCCGTACCATAATCCAATGTATACCGAGAAAGTAACCGGAAAGAAAACTCATTTCTGGAATCATGTTTGAAATGAAATTTTCACCACTAAAAGAGCATGAGACCTGAAGTTTTAAAAATGGTATCATTTTCGATCAGACGCCGAATGGAAGCAGTTTAATCGGCGCAGCCCAAAATGCGTGGTTTCCCCTAAATCCCGTGCCTGGTAGGTATATTCGAATGTGTAGAGAGAAAGTGCCCGGAGAGTAAACTAATTTCTTGAAGGATTTTTGAAATGCGGTTTTTACAACTGAAAGAGCTTGAGACGTGTAATTTTAAAAAATGGTAT
>JASGCC010002236.1:0-29622 GCA_030067915.1 Hydractinia echinata | reverse complement strand
ATAGAGACAGTTTAGAAACTACATTTCATTGACTTTCTAACTATCAGTCTGTGAGTTACAACGTTTGCGTCACATATTCGTACCAACATGTATTTAGCGATATTTTTCCGATATTACTAGGTTGCATCGCTTTTAAAAGTGAAACGATTGACCGTGGAACCTAATTGAACTGATTTTGGACTTTGACCTTATAAATGTGATAAATGAGACAAATGGACTCCAAGAATTAACATTCTTCTCACTTTGGTATGACTGCTGGAACTCCGCAGTTACACTGGACGCTCTGTTAGCTCTTTATTTAAATATTTAGTTCGATAAGTCATTTTTTACAGTGGGACCAATCCAAGCCGTTAGCGCGCGCTGAAGAAATAGAGACAATTTCAAAAACTACATTTTATTGACTTTCTAACGGTATCAGTCCGTTTGAGTTACAACGTTTGCGTCACATATTCGTACCAACATGTATTTAGCGATATTTTTCCGATATTACTAGGTTGCATCGCTTTTAAAAGTGAAACGATTGACCGTGGACCTAATTGAACTGATTTTGGACTTTGACCTTATAAATGTGATTAATGAGACAAATGGACTCCAAGAATTAACATTCTTCTCACTTTGGTATGACTGCTGGAACTCCGCAGTTACACTGGACGCTCTGTTAGCTCTTTATTTAAATATTTAGTTCGATAAGTCATTTTTTACAGTGGGACCAATCCAAGCCGTTAGCGCGCTGAAGAAATAGAGACAATTTCAAAAACTACATTTTATTGACTTTCTAACGGTATCAGTCCGTTTGAGTTACAACGTTTGCGTCACATATTCGTACCAACATGTATTTAGCGATATTTTTCCGATATTACTAGGTTGCATCGCTTTTAAAAGTGAAACGATTGACCGTGGAACCTAATTGCACTGATTTTGGACTTTGACCTTATAAATGTGATAAATGAGACAAATGGACTCCAAGAATTAACATTCTTCTCACTTTGGTATGACTGCTGGAACTCCGCAGTTACACTGGACGCTCTGTTAGCTCTTTATTTAAATATTTAGTTCGATAAGTCATTTTTTACAGTGGGACCAATCCAAGCCGTTAGCGCGCGCTGAAGAAATAGAGACAATTTCAAAAACTACATTTTATTGACTTTCTAACGGTATCAGTCCGTTTGAGTTACAACGTTTGCGTCACATATTCGTACCAACATGTATTTAGCGATATTTTTCCGATATTACTAGGTTGCATCGCTTTTAAAAGTGAAACGATTGACCGTGGAACCTAATTGAACTGATTTTGGACTTTGACCTTATAAATGTGATAAATGAGACAAATGGACTCCAAGAATTAACATTCTTCTCACTTTGGTATGACTGCTGGAACTCCGCAGTTACACTGGACGCTCTGTTAGCTCTTTATTTAAATATTTAGTTCGATAAGTCATTTTTTACAGTGGGACCAATCCAAGCCGTTAGCGCGCGCTGAAGAAATAGAGACAATTTCAAAAACTACATTTATTAACTTTCTAACGGTATCAGTCCGTTTGAGTTACAACGTTTGCGTCACATATTCGTAGCAACATGTATTTAGCGATATTTTTCCGATATTACTAGGTTGCATCGCTTTTAAAAGTGAAACGATTGACCGTGGAACATAATTGAACTGATTTTGGACTTTGACCTTATAAATGTGATAAATGAGACAAATGGACTCCAAGAATTAACATTCTTCTCACTTTGGTATGACTGCTGGAACTCCGCAGTTACACTGGACGCTCTGTTAGCTCTTTATTTAAATATTTAGTTCGATAAGTCATTTTTTACAGTGGGACCAATCCAAGCCGTTAGCGCGCGCTGAAGAAATAGAGACAGTTTCAAAAACTACATTTTATTGACTTTCTAACGGTATCAGTCCGTTTGAGTTACAACGTTTGCGTCACATATTCGTACCAACATGTATTTAGCGATATTTTTCCGATATTACTAGGTTGCATCGCTTTTAAAAGTGAAACGATTGACCGTGGAACCTAATTGAACTGATTTTGGACTTTGACCTTATAAATGTGATAAATGAGACAAATGGACTCCAAGAATTAACATTCTTCTCACTTTGGTATGACGGCTGGAACTCCGCAGTTACACTGGACGCTCTGTTAGCTCTTTATTTAAATATTTAGTTCGATAAGTCATTTTTTACAGTGGGACCAATCCAAGCCGTTAGCGCGCGCTGAAGAAATAGAGACATTTCCAAAAACTACATTTTATTGACTTTCTAACGGTATCAGTCCGTTTGAGTTACAACGTTTGCGTCACATATTCGTACCAACATGTATTTAGCGATATTTTTCCGATATTACTAGGTTGCATCGCTTTTAAAAGTGAAACGATTGACCGTGGAACCTAATTGAACTGATTTTGGACTTTGACCTTATAAATGTGATAAATGAGACAAATGGACTCCAAGAATTAACATTCTTCTCACTTTGGTATGACTGCTGGAACTCCGCAGTTACACTGGACGCTCTGTTAGCTCTTTATTTAAATATTTAGTTCGATAAGTCATTTTTTACAGTGGGACCAATCCAAGCCGTTAGCGCGCTGAAGAAATAGAGACAATTTCAAAAACTACATTTTATTGACTTTCTAACGGTATCAGTCCGTTTGAGTTACAACGTTTGCGTCACATATTCGTACCAACATGTATTTAGCGATATTTTTCCGATATTACTAGGTTGCATCGCTTTTAAAAGTGAAACGATTGACCGTGGAACCTAATTGAACTGATTTTGGACTTTGACCTTATAAATGTGATAAATGAGACAAATGGACTCCAAGAATTAACATTCTTCTCACTTTGGTATGACTGCTGGAACTCCGCAGTTACACTGGACGCTCTGTTAGCTCTTTATTTAAATATTTAGTTCGATAAGTCATTTTTTACAGTGGGACCAATCCAAGCCGTTAGCGCGCGCTGAAGAAATAGAGACAATTTCAAAAACTACATTTATTGACTTTCTAACGGTATCAGTCCGTTTGAGTTACAACGTTTGCGTCACATATTCGTACCAACATGTATTTAGCGATATTTTTCCGATATTACTAGGTTGCATCGCTTTTAAAAGTGAAACGATTGACCGTGGAACCTAATTGAACTGATTTTGGACTTTGACCATATCAATGTGATTAATGAGACAAATGGACCTCAAGAATTAACATTCTTCTCACTTTGGTATGAATGCTGGAACTCCGCAGTTACACTGGACGCTCTGTTAGCTCTTTATTTAAATATTTAGTTCGATAAGTCATTTTTTACAGTGGGACCAATCCAAGCCGTTAGCGCGCGCTGAAGAAATAGAGACAATTTCAAAAACTACATTTTATTGACTTTCTAACGGTATCAGTCCGTTTGAGTTACAACGTTTGCGTCACATATTCGTACCAACATGTATTTAGCGATATTTTTCCGATATTACTAGTTTGCATTGCTTTTAAAAGTGAAACGATTGACCGTGGAACCTAATTGAACTGATTTTGGACTTTGACCTTATAAATGTGATAAATGAGACAAATGGACTCCAAGAATTAACATTCTTCTCACTTTGGTATGACTGCTGGAACTCCGCAGTTACACTGGACGCTCTGTTAGCTCTTTATTTAAATATTTAGTTCGATAAGTCATTTTTTACAGTGGGACCAATCCAAGCCGTTAGCGCGCGTTGAAGAAATAGAGACAATTTCAAAAACTACATTTTATTGACTTTCTAACGGTATCAGTCCGTTTGAGTTACAACGTTTGCGTCACATATTCGTACCAACATGTATTTAGCGATATTTTTCCGATATTACTAGGTTGCATCGCTTTTAAAAGTGAAACGATTGACCGTGGAACCTAATTGAACTGATTTTGGACTTTGACCTTATAAATGTGATAAATGAGACAAATGGACTCCAAGAATTAACATTCTTCTCACTTTGGTATGACTGCTGGAACTCCGCAGTTACACTGGACGCTCTGTTAGCTCTTTATTTAAATATTTAGTTCGATAAGTCATTTTTTACAGTGGGACCAATCCAAGCCGTTAGCGCGCGCTGAAGAAATAGAGACAATTTCAAAAACTACATTTTATTGACTTTCTAACGGTATCAGTCCGTTTGAGTTACAACGTTTGCGTCACATATTCGTACCAACATGTATTTAGCGATATTTTTCCGATATTACTAGGTTGCATCGCTTTTAAAAGTGAAACGATTGACCGTGGAACCTAATTGAACTGATTTTGGACTTTGACCTTATAAATGTGATAAATGAGGCAAATGGACTCCAAGAATTAACTTTCTTCTCACTTTGGTATGACTGCTGGAACTCCGCAGTTACACTGGACGCTCTGTTAGCTCTTTATTTAAATATTTAGTTCGATAAGTCATTTTTTACAGTGGGACCAATCCAAGCCGTTACGCGCGCTGAAGAAATAGAGACATTTCAAAAACTACATTTTATTGACTTTCTAACGGTATCAGTCCGTTTGAGTTACAACGTTTGCGTCACATATTCGTACCAACATGTATTTAGCGATATTTTTCCGATATTACTAGGTTGCATCGCTTTTAAAAGTGAAACGATTGACCGTGGAACCTAATTGAACTGATTTTGGACTTTGACCTTATAAATGTGATAAATGAGACAAATGGACTCCAAGAATTAACATTCTTCTCACTTTGGTATGACTGCTGGAACTCCGCAGTTACACTGGACGCTCTGTTAGCTCTTTATTTAAATATTTA
Organism: Hydractinia echinata; assembly: GCA_030067915.1. Lineage (NCBI taxonomy): Eukaryota > Metazoa > Cnidaria > Hydrozoa > Anthoathecata > Hydractiniidae > Hydractinia > Hydractinia echinata. The sequence continues at coordinate 24,846 of JASGCC010002236.1, read as the reverse complement.
GTTCGATAAGTCATTTTTTACAGTGGGACCAATCCAAGCCGTTAGCGCGCGCTGAAGAAATAGAGACAATTTCAAAAACTACATTTTATTGACTTTCTAACGGTATCAGTCCGTTTGAGTTACAACGTTTGCGTCACATATTCGTACCAACATGTATTTAGCGATATTTTTCCGATATTACTAGGTTGCATCGCTTTTAAAAGTGAAACGATTGACCGTGGAACCTAATTGAACTGATTTTGGACTTTGACCTTATAAATGTGATAAATGAGACAAATGGACTCCAAGAATTAACATTCTTCTCACTTTGGTATGACTGCTGGAACTCCGCAGTTACACTGGACGCTCTGTTAGCTCTTTATTTAAATATTTAGTTCGATAAGTCATTTTTTACAGTGGGACCAATCCAAGCCGTTAGCGCGCGCTGAAGAAATAGAGACAATTTCAAAAACTACATTTTATTGACTTTCTAACGGTATCAGTCCGTTTGAGTTACAACGTTTGCGTCACATATTCGTACCAACATGTATTTAGCGATATTTTTCCGATATTACTAGGTTGCATCGCTTTTAAAAGTGAAACGATTGACCGTGGAACCTAATTGAACTGATTTTGGACTTTGACCTTATAAATGTGATAAATGAGACAAATGGACTCCAAGAATTAACATTCTTCTCACTTTGGTATGACTGCTGGAACTCCGCAGTTACACTGGACGCTCTGTTAGCTCTTTATTTAAATATTTAGTTCGATAAGTCATTTTTTACAGTGGGACCAATCCAAGCCGTTAGCGCGCGCTGAAGAAATAGAGACAATTTCAAAAACTACATTTTATTGACTTTCTAACGGTATCAGTCCGTTTGAGTTACAACGTTTGCGTCACATATTCGTACCAACATGTATTTAGCGATATTTTTCCGATATTACTAGGTTGCATCGCTTTTAAAAGTGAAACGATTGACCGTGGAACCTAATTGAACTGATTTTGGACTTTGACCTTATAAATGTGATAAATGAGACAAATGGACTCCAAGAATTAACATTCTTCTCACTTTGGTATGACTGCTGGAACTCCGCAGTTACACTGGACGCTCTGTTAGCTCTTTATTTAAATATTTAGTTCGATAAGTCATTTTTTACAGTGGGACCAATCCAAGCCGTTAGCGCGCGCTGAAGAAATAGAGACAATTTCAAAAACTACATTTTATTGACTTTCTAACGGTATCAGTCCGTTTGAGTTACAACGTTTGCGTCACATATTCGTACCAACATGTATTTAGCGATATTTTTCCGATATTACTAGGTTGCATCGCTTTTAAAAGTGAAACGATTGACCGTGGAACCTAATTGACTGATTTTGGACTTTGACCTTATAAATGTGATAAATGAGACAAATGGACTCCAAGAATTAACATTCTTCTCACTTTGGTATGACTGCTGGAACTCCGCAGTTACACTGGACGCTCTGTTAGCTCTTTATTTAAATATTTAGTTCGATAAGTCATTTTTACAGTGGGACCAATCCAAGCCGTTAGCGCGCGCTGAAGAAATAGAGACAATTTCAAAAACTACATTTTTGACTTTCTAACGGTATCAGTCCGTTTGAGTTACAACGTTTGCGTCACATATTCGTACCAACATGTATTTAGCGATATTTTTCCGATATTACTAGGTTGCATTGCTTTTAAAAGTGAAACGATTGACCGTGGAACCTAATTGAACTGATTTTGGACTTTGACCTTATAAATGTGATAAATGAGACAAATGGACTCCAAGAATTAACATTCTTCTCACTTTGGTATGACTGCTGGAACTCCGCAGTTACACTGGACGCTCTGTTAGCTCTTTATTTAAATATTTAGTTCGATAAGTCATTTTTACAGTGGACCAATCCAAGCCGTTAGCGCGCGCTGAAGAAATAGAGACAATTTCAAAAACTACATTTTATTGACTTTCTAACGGTATCAGTCCGTTTGAGTTACAACGTTTGCGTCACATATTCGTACCAACATGTATTTAGCGATATTTTTCCGATATTACTAGGTTGCATCGCTTTTAAAAGTGAAACGATTGACCGTGGAACCTAATTGAACTGATTTTGGACTTTGACCTTATAAATGTGATAAATGAGACAAATGGACTCCAAGAATTAACATTCTTCTCACTTTGGTATGACTGCTGGAACTCCGCAGTTACACTGGACGCTCTGTTAGCTCTTTATTTAAATATTTAGTTCGATAAGTCATTTTTTACAGTGGGACCAATCCAAGCCGTTAGCGCGCTGAAGAAAAGAGACAATTTCAAAAACTACATTTTTGACTTTCTAACGGTATCAGTCCGTTTGAGTTACAACGTTTGCGTCACATATTCGTACCAACATGTATTTAGCGATATTTTTCCGATATTACTAGGTTGCATCGCTTTTAAAAGTGAAACGATAGACCGTGGAACCTAATTGAACTGATTTTGGACTTTGACCTTATAAATGTGATAAATGAGACAAATGGACTCCAAGAATTAACATTCTTCTCACTTTGGTATGACTGCTGGAACTCCGCAGTTACACTGGACGCTCTGTTAGCTCTTTATTTAAATATTTAGTTCGATAAGTCATTTTTTACAGTGGGACCAATCCAAGCCGTTAGCGCGCTGAAGAAATAGAGACAATTTCAAAAACTACATTTTATTGACTTTCTAACGGTATCAGTCCGTTTGAGTTACAACGTTTGCGTCACATATTCGTACCAACATGTATTTAGCGATATTTTTCCGTTATTACTAGGTTGCATTGCTTTTAAAAGTGAAACGATTGACCGTGGCCTAATTGAACTGATTTTGGACTTTGACCTTATAAATGTGATAAATGAGACAAATGGACTCCAAGAATTAACATTCTTCTCACTTTGGTATGACTGCTGGAACTCCGCAGTTACACTGGACGCTCTGTTAGCTCTTTATTTAAATATTTAGTTCGATAAGTCATTTTTTACAGTGGGACCAATCCAAGCCGTTAGCGCGCTGAAGAAATAGAGACAATTTCAAAAACTACATTTTATTGACTTTCTAACGGTATCAGTCCGTTTGAGTTACAACGTTTGCGTCACATATTCGTACCAACATGTATTTAGCGATATTTTTCCGATATTACTAGGTTGCATCGCTTTTAAAAGTGAAACGATTGACCGTGGAACCTAATTGAACTGATTTTGGACTTTGACCTTATAAATGTGATAAATGAGACAAATGGACTCCAAGAATTAACATTCTTCTCACTTTGGTATGACTGCTGGAACTCCGCAGTTACACTGGACGCTCTGTTAGCTCTTTATTTAAATATTTAGTTCGATAAGTCATTTTTTAGTTCGATATGTCATTTTTACAGTGCGACCAATCCAAGCCGTTAGCACGCGCTGAAGAAATAGAGACATTTCAAAAACTACATTTATTGACTTTCTAACGGTATCAGTCCGTTTGAGTTACAACGTTTGCGTCACATATTCGTACCAACATGTATTTAGCGATATTTTTCCGATATTACTAGGTTGCATCGCTTTTAAAAGTGAAACGATTGACCGTGGAACCTAATTGAACTGATTTTGGACTTTGACCTTATAAATGTGATAAATGAGACAAATGGACTCCAAGAATTAACATTCTTCTCACTTTGGTATGACTGCTGGAACTCCGCAGTTACACTGGACGCTCTGTTAGCTCTTTATTTAAATATTTAGTTCGATAAGTCATTTTTTACAGTGGGACCAAATCAAGCCGTTAGCGCGCGCTGAAGAATTAGAGACAATTTCAAAAACTACATTTTATTGACTTTCTAACGGTATCAGTCCGTTTGAGTTACAACGTTTGCGTCACATATTCGTACCAACATGTATTTAGCGATATTTTTCCGATATTACTAGGTTGCATCGCTTTTAAAAGTGAAACGATTGACCGTGGAACCTAATTGAACTGATTTTGGACTTTGACCTTATAAATGTGATAAATGAGACAAATGGACTCCAAGAATTAACATTCTTCTCACTTTGGTATGACTGCTGGAACTCCGCAGTTACACTGGACGCTCTGTTAGCTCTTTATTTAAATATTTAGTTCGATAAGTCATTTTTTACAGTGGGACCAAACCAAGCCGTTAGCGCGCGCTGAAGAAATAGAGACAATTTCAAAAACTACATTTTATTGACTTTCTAACGGTATCAAGTCCGTTTGAGTTACCAACGTTTGCGTCACATATTCGTACCAACATGTATTTAGCGATATTTTTCCGATATTACTAGGTTGCATCGCTTTTAAAAGTGAAACGATTGACCGTGGAACCTAATTGAACTGATTTTGGACTTTGACCTTATAAATGTGATAATGAGACAAATGGACTCCAAGAATTAACATTCTTCTCACTTTGGTATGACTGCTGGAACTCCGCAGTTACACTGGACGCTCTGTTAGCTCTTTATTTAAATATTTAGTTCGATATGTCATTTTTTACAGTCGGACGAATCCAAGCCGTTAGCGCGCCGCTGAAGAAATAGAGACAGTTTCAAAAACTACATTTCATTGACTTTCTGACGGTATCAGTCCGTTTTGAGTTACAACGTTTGCGTCACATATTCGTACCAACATGTATTTAGCGATATTTTTCCGATATTACTAGGTTGCATCGCTTTTAAAAGTGAAACGATTGACTGTGGAACCTAATTGACTGATTTTGGACTTTGACCTTATAAATGTGATTAAATGAGACAAATGGACTCCAAGAATTAACATTCTCTCACTTTGGCATGACTGCTGGAACTCCGCAGTTACACTGGACGCTCTGTTAGCTCTTTATTTAATATTTAGTTCGATAAGTCATTTTTACAGTTGGGACCAATCCAAGCACGTTAGCGCGCTCTGAAGAAATAGGGACAATTTCAAAAACTACATTTTATTGACTTTCTAACGGTATCAGTCCGTTTGAGTTACAACGTTTGCGTCACATATTCGTACCAACATGTATTAGCGATATTTGTCCGATATTACTTAGGTTGCATCGCTTTTAAAAGTGAAACGATTGACCGTGGAACCTAATTGAACTGATTTTGGACTTTGACCTTAATAAATGTGATAAATGAGACAAATGGACTCCAAGAATTAACATCTTCTCACTTTGGCATGACTGCTGGAACTCCGCAGTTACACTGGACGCTCTGTTAGCTCTTTATTTAAATATTTAGTTCGATAAGTCATTTTTTACAGTGGGAACCAATCCTAAGCCGTTAGCGCGCGCTGAAGAAATAGAGACAATTTCAAAAACTACATTTCATTGACTTTCTAACGGTATTCAGTCCGTTTGAGTTACAACGTTTGCATCACATATTCGTACCAACATGTATTTAGCGATATTTTTCCGATATTACTAGGTTGCATCGCTTTTAAAAGTGAAACGATTGACGATGGACCTAATTGCACTGATTTTGGACTTTGACCTTATAAATGTGATAAATGAGACAAATGGACTCCAAGAATTAACATTCTTCTCACTTTGGTATGACTGCTGGAACTCCGCAGGTTACACTGGACCGCTCTGTTAGCTCTTTATTAAATATTTAGTTCGATATGTCATTTTTACAGTGGACCAATCCAAGCCGTTAGCGCGCTGAAGAAATAGAGACAATTTCAAAAACTACATTTTATTGACTTTCTAACGGTATCAGTCCGTTTTGAGTTACAACGTTTGCGTCACATATTCGTACCAACATGTATTTAGCGATATTTTTCCGATATTACTAGGTTGCATCGCTTTTAAAAGTGAAAACGATTGACCGTGGAACCTAATTGAACTGATTTTGGACTTTGACCTTATAAATGTGATAAATGAGACAAATGGACTCCAAGAATTAACATTCTTCTCACTTTGGTATGACTGCTGGAACTCCGCAGTTACACTGGACGCTCTGTTAGCTCTTTATTTAAATATTTAGTTCGATAAGTCCATTTTTTACAGTGGACCAATCCAAGCCGTTAGCGCCCGCTTGAAGAAATAGAGACAATTTCAAAAACTACATTTCATTGACTTTCTAAACGGTATCAGTCCGTTTGAGTTACAACGTTTGCGTCACATATTCGTACCAAATGTATTTAGCGATATTTTCCGATATTACTAGGTTGCATCGCTTTTTAAAAGTGAAACGATCGACCGTGGAACCTAATTGACTGATTTGGACTTTGACCTTATAAATTGTGATAAATGAGACAAATTGGACTCCAAGAATTAACATTCTTCTCACTTTGGTATGACTGCTGGAACTCCGCAGTTACACTGGACGCTCTGTTAGCTCTTTATTTAAATATTTAGTTCGAAAGTCATTTTTTACAGTGGGACGAATCCAAGCCGTTAGCGCCCGCTGAAGAAATAGAGATAAGTTTCAAAACTACATTTCATTGACTTTCTAACGGTATCAGTCCGTTTGAGTTACAACGTTTGCGTCACATATTCGTACCAACATGTATTTAGCGATATTTTCCGATATTACTAGGTGCATCGCTTTTAAAAGTGAAACGATTGACTGTGGAACTAATTGAACTGATTTTGGACTTTGACCTTATAAATGTGATAATGAGACAAATGGACTCAAGAATTAACATTCTTCTCACTTTGGTATGACTGCTGGAACTCCGCAGTTACACTGGACGCTCTGTTAGCTCTTTATTTAAATATTTAGTTCGATAATGTCATTTTTTACAGTGCGACCAATCCAAGCCGTTAGCGCGCGCTGAAGAAATAGAGAATTTTCAAAAACTACATTTTATTGACTTTCTAACGGTATCAGTCCGTTGAGTTACCACGTTTGCGTCACATATTCGTACCAACATGTATTGTGCGATATTTTTCCGATATTACTAGGTTGCATCGCTTTTAAAAGTGAAACGATTGACCGTGGAACCTAATTGAACTGATTTTGGACTTTGACCTTATAAATGTGAAAAATGAGACAATTGGACTCCAAGAATTAACATTCTTCTCACTTTGGTATGACTGCTGGAACTCCGCGGTTACACTGGACGCTCTGTTAGCTCTTTATTTAAATATTTAGTTCGAATAGTCATTTTTAACAGTCGGACGAATCCAAGCCGTTAGCGCCGCTGAAGAAATAGAGATAGTTTCAAAAAACTACATTTCATTGACTTTCTAACGGTATCAATCCGTTTGAGTTACAACGTTTGCGTCACATATTCGTACCAACATGTATTTAGCGATATTTTTCCGATATTACTAGGGTTGCAATCGCTTTTAAAAGTTGAAACGATTGACTGTGGAACCTAATTGAACTGATTTTGGAATTGACCTTATAAATGTGATTAAATGAGGACATATGGACTCCAAGAATTAACATTCTTCTCACTTTGGCATGACTGCTAGAACTCCGCAGTTACACTGGACGCTCTGTTAGCTCTTTATTTAAATATTTAGTTCGATATGTCATTTTTTACAGTGGAACCAATCCAAGCAGTTAGCGCGCACTGAAGGAAATAGAGACAATTTCAAAAATACATTTTATTGTCTTTCTAACGGTATCAGTCCGTTTGAGTTACAACGTTTGCATCACATATTCGTACCAACATGTATTTAGCGATATTTTTCCGATATTACTAGGTTGCATCGCTTTTAAAAGTGAAACGATTGACCATGGGATCTAATTGAACTGCTTTTGGACTTTGACCTTATAAATGTGATAAATGAGACAAATGGACTCCAAGAATTAACATTCTTCTCACTTTGGTTTGACTGCTGGAACTCCGCAGTTACACTGGACGCTCTGTTAGCTCTTTATTTAAATATTTAGTTCGATAAGTCATTTTTTACAGTGGGACCAATCCAAGCCTTAGCGCGCGCTGAAGAAATAGGAGACAATTTCAAAAACTACATTTTATTGACTTTCTAACGGTATCAGTCCGTTTGAGTTACAACGTTTGCGTCACATATTCGTACCAACATGTAATTAGCGATATTTTTCCGATATTACTAGGTTGCATCGCTTTTAAAAGTGAAACGATTGACCGTGGAACCTAATTGAACTGATTTTGGACTTTGACCTTATAAATGTGATAAATGAGACAATTGGACTCCAAGAATTAACATTCTTCTCACTTTGGTATGACTGCTGGAACTCCGCAGTTACACTGGACGCTCTGTTAGCTCTTTATTTAAATATTTAGTTCGAAAAGTCATTTTTAACAGTCGGACGAATCCAAGCCGTTAGCGCCCGCTGAAGAAATAGAGATAGTTTCAAAAACTACATTTCATTGACTTTCTAACGGTATCAATCCGTTTGAGTTACAACGTTTGCGTCACATATTCGTACCAACATGTATTTAGCGATATTTTTCCGATATTACTAGGTTGCATCGCTTTTAAAAGTGAAACGATTGACTGTGGAACCTAATTGAACTGATTTTGGACTTTGACCTTATAAATGTGATAAATGGGACATATAGACTCCAAGAATTAACATTCTTCTCACTTTGGCATGACTGCTGGAACTCCGCAGTTACACTGGACGCTCTGTTAGCTCTTTATTTAAATATTTAGTTCGATAAGTCATTTTTTACAGTGGGACCAATCCAAGCACTTAGCGCGCTCTGAAGAAATAGGGACAATTTCAAAAACTACATTTTATTGACTTTCTAACGGTATCAGTCCGTTTGAGTTACAACGTTTGTGTCACATATTCGTGCCAACATGTATTTAGCGATATTTGTCCGATATTACTAGGTTGCATCGCTTTTAAAAGTGAAACGATTGACTGTGGAATCTAATTGAACTGATTTTGGACTTTGACCTTATAAATGTGATAAATGAGACAATTGGACTCCAAGAATTAACATTCTTCTCACTTTGGTATGACTGCTGGAACTCCGCAGTTACACTGGACGCTCTGTTAGCTCTTTATTTAAATATTTAGTTCGAAAAGTCATTTTTTACAGTCGGACGAATCCAAGCCGTTAGCGCCGCCTGAAGAAATAGAGACATTTTCAAAAACTACATTTTATTGACTTTCTAACGGTATCAGTCCGTTTGAGTTACAACGTTTGCGTCACATATTCGTACCAACATGTATTTAGCGATATTTTTCCGATATTACTAGGTTGCATCGCTTTTAAAAGTGAAACGATTGACTGTGGAACCTAATTGAACTGATTTTGGACTTTGACCTTATAAATGTGATAAATGGGACATATAGACTCCAAGAATTAACATTCTTCTCACTTTGGTATGACTGCTGGAACTCCGCAGTTACACTGGACGCTCTGTTAGCTCTTTATTTAAATATTTAGTTCGATAAGTCATTTTTTACAGTGGGACCAATCCAAGCCGTTAGCGCGCGTCTGAAGAAATAGAGACAATTTCAAAAACTACATTTTATTGACTTTCTAACGGTATCAGTCCGTTTGAGTTACAACGTTTGCGTCACATATTCGTACCAACATGTATTTAGCGATATTTTTCCGATATTACTAGGTTGCATCGCTTTTAAAAGTGAAACGATTGACTGTGGAACCTAATTGAACTGATTTTGGACTTTGACCTTATAAATGTGATAAATGAGACAATTGGACTCCAAGAATTAACATTCTTCTCACTTTGGTATGACTGCTGGAACTCCGCAGTTACACTGGACGCTCTGTTAGCTCTTTATTTAAATATTTAGTTCGAAAAGTCATTTTTACAGTCGGACGAATCCAAGCCGTTAGCGCCCGCTGAAGAAATAGAGAGAGTTTCAAAAACTACATTTCATTGACTTTCTAACGGTATCAGTCCGTTTGAGTTACAACGTTTGTGTCACATATTCGTACCAACATGTATTTAGCGATATTTTTCCGATATTACTAGGTTGCATCGCTTTTAAAAGTGAAACGATTGACTGTGGAACCTAATTGAACTGATTTTGGACTTTGACCTTATAAATGTGAAAATGAGGACAATAGACTCCAAGAATTAACATTCTTCTCACTTTGGTATGACTGCTGGAACTCCGCAGTTACACTGGACGCTCTGTTAGTTCTTTATTTAAATATTTAGTTCGATAAGTCATTTTTTACAGTGCGGACCAATCCAAGCCGTTAGCGCCCGCTGAAGAAATAGAGACATTTTCAAAAACTACATTTTATTGACTTTCTAACGGTATCAGTCCGTTTGAGTTACCACGTTTGCGTCACATATTCGTACCAACATGTATTTAGCGATATTTTTCCGATATTACTAGGTTGCATCGCTTTTAAAAGTGAAACGATTGACTGTGGAACCTAATTGAACTGATTTTGGACTTTGACCTTATAAATGTGATAAATGGACAATTGGACTCCAAGAATTAACATTCTTCTCACTTTGGCATGACTGCTGGAACTCCGCAGTTACACTGGACGCTCTATTAGCTCTTTATTTAAATATTTAGTTCGAAAAGTCATTTTTACAGTCAGACGAATCCAAGCCGTTAGCGCCCGCTGAAGAAATAGAGAGAGCTTCAAAAACTACATTTCATTGACTTTCTAACTGTATCAGTCCGTTTGAGTTACAACGTTTGTGTCACATTTTCGTACCAACATGTATTTAGCTATATTTTTCCGATATTACTAGGTTGCATCGCTTTTAAAAGTGAAACGATTGACTGTGGAACCTAATTGAACTGATTTTGGACTTTGACCTTATAAATGTGATAAATGGGACAAATAGACTCCAAGAATTAACATTCTTCTCACTTTGGTATGACTGCTGGAACTCCGCAGTTACACTGGACGCTCTGTTAGTTCTTTATTTAAATATTCAGTTCGATATGTCATTTTTTACAGTGCGACCAATCCAAGCCGTTAGCACGCGCTGAAGAAATAGAGACATTTTCAAAAACTACATTTTATTGACTTTCTAACGGTATCAGTCCGTTTGAGTTACCACGTTTGCGTCACATATTCGTACCAACATGTATTTTGCGATATTTTTCCGATATTACTAGGTTGCATCGCTTTTAAAAGTGAAACGATTGACCGTGGAACCTAATTGAACTGATTTTGGACTTTGACCTTATAAATGTGATAAATGAGACAATTGGACTCCAAGAATTAACATTCTTCTCACTTTGGTATGACTGCTGGAACTCCGCAGTTACACTGGACGCTCTGTTAGCTCTTTATTTAAATATTTAGTTCGAAAAGTCATTTTTACAGTCGGACGAATCCAAGCCGTTAGCGCCTGCTGAAGAAATAGAGATAGTTTCAAAAACTACATTTCATTGACTTTCTAACGGTATCAGTCCGTTTGAGTTACAACGTTTGCGTCACATATTCGTACCAACATGTATTTAGCGATATTTTTCCGATATTACTAGGTTGCATCGCTTTTAAAAGTGAAACGATTGACTGTGGAACCTAATTGAACTGATTTTGGATTTTGACCTTATAAATGTGATAAATGGGACATATAGACTCCAAGAATTAACATTCTTCTCACTTTGGCATGACTGCTGGAACTCCGCAGTTACAGTGGACGCTCTGTTAGCTCTTTATTTAAATATTTAGTTCGATAAGTCATTTTTACAGTGGGACCAATCCAAGCACTTAGCGCGCTCTGAAGAAATAGGACAATTTCAAAAACTACATTTTATTGACTTTCTAACGGTATCAGTCCGTTTGAGTTACAACGTTTGTGTCACATATTCGTGCCAACATGTATTTAGCGATATTTTTCCGATATTACTAGGTTGCATCGCTTTTAAAAGTGAAACGATTGACTGTGGAATCTAATTGAACTGATTTTGGACTTTGACCTTATAAATGTGATAAATGGGACATATAGACTCAAAGAATTAACATTCTTCTCACTTTGGCATGACTGCTGGAACTCCGCAGTTACACTGGACGCTCTGTTAGCTCTTTATTTAAATATTTAGTTCGATAAGTCATTTTTTACAGTGGGACCAATCCAAGCACGTTAGCGCCGCTCGAAGAAATAGGGACAATTTCAAAAACTACATTTTATTGACTTTCTAACGGTATCAGTCCGTTTGAGTTACAACGTTTGTGTCACATATTCGTGCCAACATGTATTTAGCGATATTTGTCCGATATTACTAGGTTGCATCGCTTTTAAAAGTGAAACGATTGACCGTGGAACCTAATTGCACTGATTTTGGACATTGACCTTATAAATGTGATAAATGAGACAAATGGACTCCAAGAATTAACATTCTTCTCACTTTGGCATGACTGCTGGAACTCCGCAGTTACACTGGACGCTCTGTTAGCTCTTTATTTAAATATTTAGTTCGATATGTCATTTTTTACAGTGGAACCAATCCAAGCCGTTAGCGCGCGCTGAAGAAATAGAGACAATTTCAAAAACTACATTTTATTGTCTTTCTAACGGTATCAGTCCGTTTGAGTTACAACGTTTGCGTCACATATTCGTACCAACATGTATTTAGCGATATTTTTCCGATATTACTAGGTTGCATCGCTTTTAAAAGTGAAACGATTGACCGTGGAGCCTAATTGAACTGATTTTGGACTTTGACCTTATAAATGTGATAAATGAGACAAATGGACTCCAAGAATTAACATTCTTCTCACTTTGGTATGACTGCTGGAACTCCGCAGTTACACTGGACGCTCTGTTAGCTCTTTATTTAAATATTTAGTTCGATAAGTCATTTTTTACAGTGGGACCAATCCAAGCCGTTAGCGCGCGCTGAAGAAATAGAGACAATTTCAAAAACTACATTTTATTGACTTTCTAACGGTATCAGTCCGTTTGAGTTACAACGTTTGCATCACATATTCGTACCAACATGTATTTAGCGATATTTTTTCTGATATTACTAGGTTGCATCGCTTTTAAAAGTGAAACGATTAACCATGGGATCTAATTGAACTGATTTTGAAATTTGTCCTTATAAATGTGATAAATGGACTCCAAGAATTAACATTCTTCTCACTTTGGTAAAACTGCTGGAACTCCGCAGTTACACTGGACGCTCTGTTAGCTCTTTATTTAAATATTTAGTTCGATATGTCATTTTTTACAGGGCGACTAATCCAAGCCGTAAGCGCGCGCTGAAGGAATAGAGACAATTTCAAAAATTACATTTTATTCTCTTTATAACGGTATCAGTCCGTTTGAGTTACAACGTTTGCGTCACATATTCGTACCAACATGTATTTAGCGATATTTTTCCGATATTACTAGGTTGCATTGCTTTTAAAAGTGAAACGATTGACCGTGGAACCTAATTGAATTGATTTTGGACTTTGGCCTTATAAATGTGATCAATGAGACAAATGGACTCCAAGAATTAACATTCTTCTCACTTTGGTATGACTGCCGGAACTCCGCGGTTACACTGGACGCTCTGTTAGCTCTTTATTTAAATATTTAGTTCGAAAAGTCATTTTTAACAGTCAGACGAATCCAAGCCGTTAGCGCCTGCTGAAGAAATAGAGATAGTTTCAAAAACTACATTTCATTGACTTTCTAACGGTATCAATCCGTTTGAGTTACAACGTTTGCGTCACATATTCGTACCAACATGTATTTAGCGATATTTTTCCGATATTACTAGGTTGCATCGCTTTTAAAAGTGAAACGATTGACTGTGGAACCTAATTGAACTGATTTTGGATTTTGACCTTATAAATGTGATAAATGGGACATATAGACTCCAAGAATTAACATTCTTCTCACTTTGGCATGACTGCTGGAACTCCGCAGTTACAGTGGACGCTCTGTTAGCTCTTTATTTAAATATTTAGTTCGATAAGTCATTTTTTACAGTGGGACCAATCCAAGCACTTAGCGCGCTCTGAAGAAATAGGGACAACTTCAAAAAATACATTTTATTGACTTTCTAACGGTATCAGTCCGTTTGAGTTACAACGTTTGTGTCACATATTCGTGCCAACATGTATTTAGCGATATTTGTCCGATATTACTAGGTTGCATCGCTTTTAAAAGTGAAACGATTGACTGTGGAATCTAATTGAACTGATTTTGGACTTTGACCTTATAAATGTGATAAATGGGACATATAAACTCAAAGAATTAACATTCTTCTCACTTTGGCATGACTGCTGGAACTCCGCAGTTACACTGGACGCTCTGTTAGCTCTTTATTTAAATATTTAGTTCGATAAGTCATTTTTTACAGTGGGACCAATCCAAGCACTTAGCGCGCTCTGAAGAAATAGGGACAATTTCAAAAACTACATTTTATTGACTTTCTAACGGTATCAGTCCGTTTGAGTTACAACGTTTGTGTCACATATTCGTGCCAACATGTATTTAGCGATATTTGTCCGATATTACTAGGTTGCATCGCTTTTAAAAGTGAAACGATTGACCGTGGAACCTAATTGCACTGATTTTGGACATTGACCTTATAAATGTGATAAATGAGACAAATGGACTCGAAGAATTAACATTCTTCTCACTTTGGCATGACTGCTAGAACTCCGCAGTTACACTGGACGCTCTGTTAGCTCTTTATTTAAATATTTAGTTCGATATGTCATTTTTTACAGTGGAACCAATCCAAGCCGTTAGCGCGCGCTGAAGAAATAGAGACAATTTCAAAAACTACATTTTATTGTCTTTCTAACGGTATCAGTTCGTTTGAGTTACAACGTTTGCGTCACATATTCGTACCAACATGTATTTAGCGTTATTTTTCCGATATTACTAGGTTGCATCGCTTTTAACAGTGAAACGATTGACCGTGGGACCTAATTGAACTGACTTTGGACTTTGACCTTATGAATGTGATAAATGAGACAAATGGACTCCAAGAATTAACATTCTTCTCACTTTGGTATGACTGCTGGAACTCCGCAGTTACACTGGACGCTCTGTTAGCTCTTTATTTAAATATTTAGTTCAATATGTCATTTTTTACAGTGGGACCAATCCAAGCCGTTAGCGCGCGCTGAAGAAATAGAGACAATTTCAAAAACTACATTTTATTGACTTTCTAACGGTATCAGTGCGTTTGACTTGCAACGTTTGCATCACATATTCGTACCAACATGTATTTAGCGATATTTTTCTGATATTACTAGGTTGCATGGCTTTTAAAAGTGAAACGATTAACCATGGGATCTAATTGAACTGATTTTGAAATTTGTCCTTATAAATGTGATAAATGGACTCCAAGAATTAACATTCTTCTCACTTTGGTAAAACTGCTGGAACTCCGCAGTTACACTGGACGCTCTGTTAGCTCTTTATTTAAATATTTAGTTCGATATGTCATTTTTTACAGGGCGACTAATCCAAGCCGTAAGCGCGCGCTGAAGGAATAGAGACAATTTCAAAAATTACAATTTATTCTCTTTATAACGGTATCAGTCCGTTTGAGTTACAACGTTTGCGTCACATATTCGTACCAACATGTATTTAGCGATATTTTTCCGATATTACTAGGTTGCATTGCTTTTAAAAGTGAAACGATTGACCGTGGAACCTAATTGAATTGATTTTGGACTTTGGCCTTATAAATGTGATCAATGAGACAAATGGACTCCAAGAATTAACATTCTTCTCACTTTGGTATGACTGCCGGAACTCCGCAGTTACACTGGACGCTCTGTTAGCTCCTTATTTAAATATTTTGTTCGATATGTAATTTTTTACAGTGGGACGAATCCAAGCCGTTAGCGCCCGCTGAAGAAATAGAGACAGTTTCAAAAACTACATTTCATTGACTTTCTAACGGTATCAGTCCGTTTGAGTTACAAGGTTTGCATCACATATTCGTACCAACATGAATTTAGCGATATTTTTCCGATATTAGTAGGTTGCATCGCTTTTAAAAGTGAAACGATTGACCGTGGAACCTAATTAAACTGATTTTGGACTTTGTCCTTATAAATATGATAAATGAGACAAATGGACTCCAAGAATTAACATTCTTCTCACTTTGGTAAGACTGCTGGAACTCCGCAGTTACACTGGACGCTCTGTTAGCTCTTTATTTAAATATTTAGTTCGATAAGTCATTTTTTACAGTGGGACTAATCCAACCCGTTAGCGCGCGCTGAAGAAATAGAGACAATTTCAGAAACTAAATTTTATTGACTTTTTAACGGTATCAGTCCATTTGAGTTACAACGTTTGCGTCACATATTCGTACCAACAGTAGTAGTAGGGAGTGATTTTAAGTACAATTTCCCTCCTTTCACACCTCTACCACCCAAAACACCGCCTACCCTACCTCCCCCCTCCCTCACCAAAACCAACCTGCTCGCCAACCACCCCACCACCAAAAACCACTAACAGCCCCGCCTCTTCCACCTCCATCCTCGCTTTTTACCAACTTGCCCACCTTCCGATCGACAAAACAACGCTTCCACCCCCTCCACCCCCACCCCGAAACCGATAAATCTAACGCATGCGTCCACGCCGATAGTAATAATGCTGACATCAACAAAAATTCGAGCATGCGCAGTTGAGTAGGGGGAAGTCCCTTACTCAAAGCCGACCACCTAAACAAAATGAAATTATGTCTATATATTGCTGTACTCCTACCCTATATCTTGGTCATCTACATCTTCCTGCGCCACCGGCGTGTAATAAATATGGTTCAAGATCTCGCTGAAATATTTGATGTAGTTGATACACCGCCAGAGCAACGCGACAAACCTATCGACAAACGTCAGGCTTTGAGAGAGGCCATACGCAAAGGCAAGGGGTACTTGCTCCCCAAGAAATACACCGAAGCATCCCTTGATAAAGCTTCACCTGAAACAATCGAGAAAATCCAGACCGAGTTTCTTCAACGTGAGCTCGAGGAGAAGGGTGAAAAGACGGCAAAAGCCCTATCGTCACAAGCCATCAGCATGTATACCAAAGTTGTAGCACGTGTGGTGCAGCTCGACAGCGCAGAGGCCTTATCGAGAGGTATTGAAAGGACCCCATAATCAAGGACTCCATGGCCGATTTAGGCGTACTCGTATACTCCGCTTTTGGAAAGTTTCTAACACCTCTTCTACTAGCTGCACACACAATTAATCACTGCCAAATACCCGCGTCCAAAGTGGTTGAAGAGGGCTCTGATGTAGATCAAGAGAATAATGGGAAACAGTCTATCAAAGATACGAATGAACAATCGTGAACGTTATGAGCGTTTAAAGAGTATGGCACTAGATCTATATAAGTTATCACCTCTGAGTTATTCGGATTGGTGCAATACATCTGCTGATTTAGGAGTACATGGTACCGTCATCATAACACCTGCGGCGGCTCGTTTCCCGCCTCACGTCTGTGTTTTAGAGACGGGACCTTATAGGAATTCACTGGAGTACGCGGGAGGATATGGCCCGAAGGGGATTTCTTGGCGTGGATGGAAGTGATTTCTTCACTCACAACTTAAAGAAATGAGCGCAGAACAGACGCAAGAAGTGACAGTCATAACGAAGCCAGCAAAGCACCCGGGGAGAGTCGCGTGGGGCCACAAATTGGCGGCACTGAAAAAGATGAAGAAAGATCTAAAGCAACAAGAGGGTATTGTAGAATCTCCAGACAAAACCTCTTCTGAACCCCCTGTGCAGTCAGGCACTATATATATCTATGGCGCTGGAGGTGCAGCCATTCTACTCACCTGTGTAGGAGTTGGGTTCGATATTTTCCGTAAACAGCCGGCTCGCCAGCCTGAGGAAACCCCAGAGCTATTACCTCTAACCAAGCAAAAACAAAAGCAAGAGCGACAGCACGATCACGACATTTTCAAGATGTCTTAGACCCTATAATATAAATGTCTACAAACGTGACACCTCCGCAGAAAGAGATTATCGATGTGCTCTATGAAACAGTCGTGGACCTTGGGTTCACATTTGCCTACGCGATGGCCGGCAAAAAGTTCCTTGGCATCACGCGCCCCTCCACCAAGATGGACTCGAGCGATGCCCTCAAAATGGTGACCTATTTTACAGCAGGTAGAGGTTCAAGAGAGATGGCCGTCTCCAAAGGGTGGCTTCCCGCATCTATCGTGCCTAAACCAAAATAGAGGAGGCACCGTTACTACCGGTACCCTATGGAAGGTCAAAATAGCCATGAGGCCTTCGATATATCTCCAACTAAATGTGCAAGGTTCTATCTGCTACCGGCAGACAGAATAAATGGTTCTTGACATAGTGAAAGACCCGCATACGGCGATCTTCACAGGGCCCACCTCATGCGGTAAGACCCAGCTAGTCCTGGATTTGCTCGAGAGCGAGTATAAGCACCATTTCAACAACATTATCATTCTATGTCCTACAATACAGTGGAATAGGACCTACCTCGAGAGAGCTTCACTATGGAAAGATGACTACGTTTTCCTCGTGGACCCCAAAGGTCAACTCTTCGACTGGATCCAAAAATTGTCAGAGCTTCTAGCGGGTGAAGAGAGCTTGTTCATCGTTGATGACATGATCACTGACGAGAGCCTGGATAAAAAGCGTCAACCCTTACTAGAGCTCGCCATTAGTGGAAGGCATAAACGTCATAGCTTGTGGTTATTAACGCAGAGTAATACAGCCTTGCCAAAGAACCTGCGTCGTCAAAAGAAACAACTCTTCCTCTGGTACCCCTCGGAAAGGAGTGATATGAAATTGATTGATGAAGAGACCAACATGATTAACGACTGGGAGACTATCAAAGCTGGGTTGAAAAGATCGAAACACGCTTGCTTATATGTGAGGCTGGAGCATCCAAGGAGCTGGAGCATTTTGCAGTGATTCTCAACTAAATAAATATGTCTCATTCAGATGTGGTAGACGAGGGGGTCGTCTCCGACCCCCTCGTTGAGCTCCCACCCCTAAATAAAATATGACAGAGGACACAATTAAGCAGCTTATGGAACAGATTAAGAAATTGGAGACCGAGCTAGCCTATGAAAACATGTCTAACCCGGAACACGCCGAAGCGGATGAACTACTATGCAGCCTACTGTGGGAATTGCGCCAAGTGCGTGACTGTGTGAAAAAGGTCGCGACATTAGCCATTGTAGGATCCATCATCATGACAGCACGCGTGATATATAGAGGACTGTGATAGGGTTGCTATTAACGTGAACCTGTGGTTCACGTTAACTACCCACAGCACATGCAATTCAAAATTAAGAGCATCGTCCATGCAACATAATCCCCGGAATCAAAACTGTAAGATAAAATGTCTTGTCTGGTAGCAGTTGAATTTAACAATACCAAGTTACATACCGTAACCATCAACGGTCACCCTTGGACTCGGCTAAAGAAGTAGTACAAGGGGCGTTGGAGTATAAAAAAGACACATCTCATACCATCCGCAACCACTGTAGTCAGGAAAATTACGCTCACAAGTGGCAACTGAGCGGTTCGCCCGCAGCGGGCGAACCGGTGAACTGGCCATCCGACTCTCAAAAATACGACCTCTACATCAATGAGGAGGGTATGTATGAGCTGGTGTTTGGAAGCCAGCAACCCAGGGCAAGAAGGTTTAGGAAATACTGCTGCAACACGATGTTTCCAAAAATCCGTGATCATCTACATCGTCTAGCCCTTGAGGATAAGGATATGGCCCTAGCATTCCTTAATGATGAGATTGAAGACCGGGATAATCAGCTCATGATACTCGGGGATGACCTAGAAGACAGGGATCGACAGCTTACAGAACTCGGGGGAGAAATTGAGGAGCTGCGACAATGTGCCGTACCCCATCTCAACGACCCTGGAAAATAGTATGGCTGTTATCCAGAAGAACAACGATGATCCCTGGCCCTACCTTGCCATCTGTGGCCAACAGGGATATGTAGCGCAAAAAATAAGGAACAAGCTTGTAGATTACCCCAAGAGCGAGATTGTGGTAATGGCAGAGACCCCTAATTCCATTGTACATTACAATTGGCTTCGAGAGCGTGGATGTATTGAGGTAAACCCTGAGCGTGTGAGACATTTTAGGTTAGGCCTTACATAAACGCATGAACGTCTCTTGGCACTCGCTGAATGAAAGACTATGTCACATCGCCTGGCGGCTCCACAGGAGTAGTTTTGTAGCCCCTCGGGCCACAAAAACATTTACCACTCTTTGACATGCTCTGGATGTACTTCAACATCCTCCGGTATTAGCATCAACTCCTCCGCCACAAAGCTTCGATCAGGAGACTTGTTCCCGACAAGTACAAAATGCGGATAGGCGACGTTATTACTGAGCTCCAGGAGGTGGACAGATCTGTCCACACCCAGCCAAACACGGTTTTGCTGAACGAACCAGGCCTTTATTGCTTCCTCCTGATGTGTGGCAAACCTGAGGCAGAACCCTTTTTGGAGTGGGTTGTAGAGGAGGTGCTACCCAGGGAAATGCGAAGGCTTGCTGGATGCATCGAATACCGTGCTATGTGTGGTTAACAAGAATGATCCTCGTGATAAACACCCATGTTACATGATCAGATGTCAACGTAGACAGCAGGACAAACAGCTGGATTTACTGAAGGAGAAGTACCCCAAGAGCACTATGCTCGGGATATGTGAAGATCCCAACGCTGTCCACACCTGGTGTCGGTTCAAGGATGACGCCTTAGGGCCTGACAATTATTACAGAAACAGCTTCACCTTGCCCGACGATATGCGCGAGCTTTTTGAGAATATGTTCGATATAGACATGGAATAAGCGCACATATTTTTTGTAGCTTGATCGAGCCACAAAAACAACCCATTTACCACTCTTTGACATGCTCTGGAGGTACTTCAACACCCTCCGGTATTAGCATGAGCTCCTCCGCCACAAAGCTTCGATCAGGCCCACCCGCCAGATAGTATAACAACCTCGTACCTGTCACGATACGATCCAGTCTATACGTTTTCTTGCTCCACCAAGCGTCGGTCGCGCGTCTTTTAACATCACCGTGCTTTTCTCCAGGTTGCAGCAAGTACAAGTATAAGCCATCCTCAGGTAGGGTTTTCTCTTCCGGATGCTGCTCACTTTTCGTAAGCGGGACATCATCCAGCTTGATGGCTTTCGAGGGCTTCATATCGATCATGACAGTTTTGCTATTGTTCATGCTTTTCACGATGCTGTACAAGTGTTTGACCCATGTGGTACTAGTTTCGTCAGAGGCCAGCTCTTGCGCATCTTGGGGCTTGAACAATCTCTACGCGAGCACCTTGTTGTAGCTCTCGACAAAAGCTGTAAAAGTGTGGTGGTACTTGGTAGTTGCCCGTTTTAATTCGTCGCCCTTACCTTCTAGCAGCTTCGTCACGTCCGACTTGAACTCACTACCGTTGTCGCATTGGAATGTCTTCGGATAGCGGAGAGGTCCCGCTTTGTTAATGTCCTTGATCATGTCAGCGACTTCGCTGGCTTTCTTGGTTCTCAAGGGTCTAGCCACTTTGTAGCGAGACGCTACATCGATGCCCGTCAAAATGTATTTGTACGTATTGCCGTACAGCCTGTCGTGAGGCATGTAGAGCAAGTCAAACTGATGCATTTCATTAGGCTTCGTGATGATGAAATGAGGGTAGTCGATACGTTTAGGTCCTCGAATATGTCTGAGCCAGAGCAGCTGTCTCGTCAGCCAATGAGTCACCCTCTTCTTGGGGAGACCACTCCCCTCAGCAAGTAATTTGATGGCTTTCCTTCCGGTCCAGAGATGCTCTGGGGTGTAATAGATTTGGCTGAGTTTGTCAGCTTCCTCCTTGGTAATTAATTTTGACATGTCTTTATATTATACATGTCAAAACCTTGCCCTGGTACCTTACATATACCTGTAAGCCACGAAACCTAGTAGAGCCAGTGACCCCACGATGAACGTCAGCTCACCGTCCTGCTGTTGTTTGGAAGGTACATAATAGTCTGAGAGCTTGGGAACTTTCTCGATCGTTGCGATATAGTACTCTCGCATACCCTCATCGAGTTCTTTCAAGCTCTCACCCACTTGACGCTGTAACTCCCGCTGCCTGTTGTACCAATCCAATTTGGCCTGTCTGTCCCGGACCCATTGTGCCTGGGCAGTATTGAGCTTTTCGATCGCTTTATCATGCCTCTTACGTTCTGCTTCACCATGCCCCGAGAGCTTGGAGAATAGGAAATTACTTCCGGAGAATGCTAACGCGTTTATCGCGGCACCTGCAACAAGAACACCGTTGGTTGCCATGCTTTATTATGAGACGAAACGATTGATTTTTGAAAGGTTCTCGCTCGCCCACATAGGCTGAGTATTGGAATAATGCAATCTCCTACCAGATAGTGTTTACAATTTGAGCAGCTCTTGGTTCCTTCCATATTGATTTGTATTTGCCTATGGGGACAAATACAAATTATGGTCACTAATACTCCACTCCGTGGAAGCGCCCGTCTAGGATGTTGAGCTGCGCGTCTTGCATCAAGTACACATAGCACTTGAAGTCAGCTTTCTTGGTCATATGGAGGGTTATACCATCACTCAACCTCTGCAATGGTCTACGCGATCCATGCAGGGTATTATCCGGACTTGACCGAAAATCGATCAAGAGCGCGCATCTCTCAGTCATGAACTGCCCGATCGTGACCTCACTGTAATGGCTACCGAACAATTCAAAGACTTGTTCAAGATGATCCTTTGGGAGCATGGCGTGGCTATACAGTTCGTTAGGCTCACCTTCAACAGTAATCGAGACTCTTTCGATGTTGGGGTTATAGAACGTCTCGTTTACACCCGAGTAAGCTTTGACTCTTCCAGGGTCTACGAACAGTAGTAGCACCCCCTTGAGGCTCTTTGCAGGTGTATCAATCTGGAGGTTACATGAGGTATCAGACTTTTTAATAGTGAATACCTTGCTTCTTAGGATCCTTTCATAAGGTAGCGCGAGTCTCGAATACCTCGAGATCATAGCACTGCTAAGCCCCTCGTGGTGCACTTTGTCAAACTCTAGGGCAATGTTGGTAATCTTGTATTGGGCATCCGCTGGTTTAGCTGCCGTGCTTCCTGATGCCGCCGTGCCTTCATCTTTGATGACATCACCATACCCTGCAAAATGCAGGACGAATTGTAGCCTGTCATGGAGTCCTCCCTGGTAGAAGGGTAGGTCTCTCGTCAGCTCAAACATCTTGCCTAGCGGTATACAGAAGGTGTTGCCATACGCTGCCACGATCGCCTTTTCTTCATCTGTTCCAACGTGGTCCGTTGCTTTCACTTGGAGAGCCCTGATGGTACCGTCATTAGGGTTGATGCCTTCCAGAATGAGGTTGTTCTCTCTCTCAAACTTGGGCAGCCAGAGATCTCTATAGGTAGAGAGCACATTGTAGTCGTAATGTTCTGCACCTCGTTGCCATTCAACGGTGATACGTAGGTTTTGCCCAGGGCCTTGCCAATGTTGCTTACGATGGTGCGTTTGGTGTTGGTGCCAGTAAGCTCCAGGTTTGAAAAGGAGCTTGAGAGAGCCTGGGAAAATGATATTCGTCCCGCCCCATGCTTGGTACAATCCACGTACAAATCTTCATTCTGGTTGATGGTACTGGGGATGTGGGAGACTTTTACCACGCTGCTTTTCCTTTCATACCCAGCATAGTCTTGACTTCTGCATAAGGGATCAGTTCAGTTCCGTACATGTTGCTCATTGCGTTTATTAGTAGGGTCTTGCGGGTTGGAATAAATGTTCGATTAATCCAGATGAAGGAGCTTTTAAAGGTATTCCAGAGGGGGACATTGACGCGGAGATGAAGAGAACATTGAGCTCAAGGAGATCAGTACCCCCGTGGTGCCGCCCAGGCGATCAACCTGATGACATTCCAGGTCTGGCACTGAGCCCCAAGCGAGTGGGGTAGAACGACTGGGACAGACACCACGCTAAGTCAATCGGGATGGTTTCACGACGGTTGCTGGAGAAAGAAGGAGACGACACCCACGCTAAGTCAAAAGGAAAGGCTGAAAAGGTTGAAGGTTGTTAGTTTTTACAACTATCTTATCGGGAATGGGGTGGAGCTAGATCCAGATCTACAAGCGATACCTTACGATGAGTTTGAGGCACAAGGAAACCAGCTTTTTATCGATGGTATAAGACTCACAAGGGCCGATAATGCTGAATTTAGAATTATGGCTCCGGCGCTGATGAGGGGGCTACGCCCCAAGAATCGCTTGGGGCGTATGGGGTTCAAGGACTATATTAAACCTATCGCGGCAGAGGCTAGGGGGATCGTTAAAGAGATGAATGCTATAGGGGTGCAGACTGATGATAAGGCGTCGCGGCTCGAGAACGTGTTCGGCAGGATTGAGGATCTTATGCAAACCTTCGACGGCTTCCCTGATCGCGAGAGAAGGGGGCTAAACCTTGAAATTCAGAGTATAAGGGGTAACCTGAAAATCTTGACAAATAAGATGGTTACATACGATAGCGAGATTGACAAGGCGAGGGGTAATGTGAAAGAACTTGGGAAGCGGAAAGCCGGGGTAAATGAGGGTAGGATGAAAGAACTCGATGGTGAAATCTAGAAGCTTGAGGGTAAAATCAAGAAGTTTAATGATCAAAAAAAAGCTACGCTGGAAGCTCATGGAATACTGTCAAAGGAAATTTACAGCCAACTGGACACCATCAAGGAGACGTTGATGAAAATTGATGGAGAAGACACGTTACTGCGGGAAAAGCTAAAAATCCTTTTCAAGGAGCAAGGCTTGACAATAGCGAGCATCGTTTCCGCTGTCGGTCTACTTGTTTCCACCATCGTGCTCGCTGTTACGAGTACCGGTGGTGCCGGTGCCGCGGGAGGTTCCGCAAGTGGGAAGGGATTCGTACAAAAGCAGCTTGAAAGGCTCGGAAAGTTCCTGAAGTATCTAGCAGGTAAAAGCGGTGCTAGCCCTACCAGGATCAATCTCTCTCTTTTTT
>JASGCC010002235.1:0-29624 GCA_030067915.1 Hydractinia echinata | reverse complement strand
AGTTTTTGAAAATGTCTCTATTTCTTCAGCGCGCGCTAACGGCTAGGATTGGTCCCACAGTAAAAATGACTTATTTATCTAAATTTTTAAATAAAGCGCTACCACAGCGCCCAGTGTAATTGCTGAGTTCCAGCAATCATGTCAAATTAAGAAGAATGTTATTTCTTGGAGTCCAATTGTCTCATTTATCACATTTATAAGGTCAAAGTCCAAAATCAGTTCAATTAAGTCCCACAGTCAATCGTTTCACTGTTAAAAGCGATGCAACCTAGTAATATCAGAAAAATATCGCTAAATACATGTTGGTACGAATATGTGACGCAACCGTTGTAACTCAAACGGACTGATACCGTTAGAAAGTCAATGAAATGTAGTTTTTGAAACTGTCTCTATTTCTTCAGCGCGCGCTAACGGCTAGGATTGGTCCCACAGTAAAAATGACTTATTTATCTAAATTTTTAAATAAAGCGCTACCACAGCGCCCAGTGTAATGCTGAGTTCCAGCAATCATGTCAAATTAAGAAGAATGTTATTTCTTGGAGTCCAATTGTCTCATTTATCACATTTATAAGGTCAAAGTCCAAAATCAGTTCAATTAAGTCCCACAGTCAATCGTTTCACTGTTAAAAGCGATGCAACCTAGTAATATCAGAAAAATATCGCTAAATACATGTTGGTACGAATATGTGACGCAACCGTTGTAACTCAAACGGACTGATACCGTTAGAAAGTCAATGAAATGTAGTTTTTGAAACTGTCTCTATTTCTTCAGCGCGCGCTAACGGCTAGGATTGGTCCCACAGTAAAAAATGACTTATTTATCTAAATTTTTAAATAAAGCGCTACCACAGCGCCCAGTGTAATGCTGAGTTCCAGCAATCATGTCAAATTAAGAAGAATGTTATTTCTTGGAGTCCAATTGTCTCATTTATCACATTTATAAGGTCAAAGTCCAAAATCAGTTCAATTAAGTCCCACAGTCAATCGTTTCACTGTTAAAAGCGATGCAACCTAGTAATATCAGAAAAATATCGCTAAATACATGTTGGTACGAATATGTGACGCAACCGTTGTAACTCAAACGGACTGATACCGTTAGAAAGTCAATGAAATGTAGTTTTTGAAACTGTCTCTATTTCTTCAGCGCGCGCTAACGGCTAGGATTGGTCCCACAGTAAAAAATGACTTATTTATCTAAATTTTTAAATAAAGCGCTACCACAGCGCCCAGTGTAATCGCTGAGTTCCAGCAATCATGTCAAATTAAGAAGAATGTTATTTCTTGGAGTCCAATTGTCTCATTTATCACATTTATAAGGTCAAAGTCCAAAATCAGTTCAATTAAGTCCCACAGTCAATCGTTTCACTGTTAAAAGCGATGCAACCTAGTAATATCAGAAAAATATCGCTAAATACATGTTGGTACGAATATGTGACGCAACCGTTGTAACTCAAACGGACTGATACCGTTAGAAAGTCAATGAAATGTAGTTTTTGAAACTGTCTCTATTTCTTCAGCGCGCGCTAACGGCTAGGATTGGTCCCACAGTAAAAAATGACTTATTTATCTAAATTTTTAAATAAAGCGCTACCACAGCGCCCAGTGTAATGCTGAGTTCCAGCAATCATGTCAAATTAAGAAGAATGTTATTTCTTGGAGTCCAATTGTCTCATTTATCACATTTATAAGGTCAAAGTCCAAAATCAGTTCAATTAAGTCCCACAGTCAATCGTTTCACTGTTAAAAGCGATGCAACCTAGTAATATCAGAAAAATATCGCTAAATACATGTTGGTACGAATATGTGACGCAACCGTTGTAACTCAAACGGACTGATACCGTTAGAAAGTCAATGAAATGTAGTTTTTGAAACTGTCTCTATTTCTTCAGCGCGCGCTAACGGCTAGGATTGGTCCCACAGTAAAAAATGACTTATTTATCTAAATTTTTAAATAAAGCGCTACCACAGCGCCCAGTGTAATTGCTGAGTTCCAGCAATCATGTCAAATTAAGAAGAATGTTATTTCTTGGAGTCCAATTGTCTCATTTATCACATTTATAAGGTCAAAGTCCAAAATCAGTTCAATTAAGTCCCACAGTCAATCGTTTCACTGTTAAAAGCGATGCAACCTAGTAATATCAGAAAAATATCGCTAAATACATGTTGGTACGAATATGTGACGCAACCGTTGTAACTCAAACGGACTGATACCGTTAGAAAGTCAATGAAATGTAGTTTTTGAAACTGTCTCTATTTCTTCAGCGCGCGCTAACGGCTAGGATTGGTCCCACAGTAAAAAATGACTTATTTATCTAAATTTTTAAATAAAGCGCTACCACAGCGCCCAGTGTAATGCTGAGTTCCAGCAATCATGTCAAATTAAGAAGAATGTTATTTCTTGGAGTCCAATTGTCTCATTTATCACATTTATAAGGTCAAAGTCCAAAATCAGTTCAATTAAGTCCCACAGTCAATCGTTTCACTGTTAAAAGCGATGCAACCTAGTAATATCAGAAAAATATCGCTAAATACATGTTGGTACGAATATGTGACGCAACCGTTGTAACTCAAACGGACTGATACCGTTAGAAAGTCAATGAAATGTAGTTTTTGAAACTGTCTCTATTTCTTCAGCGCGCGCTAACGGCTAGGATTGGTCCCACAGTAAAAAATGACTTATTTATCTAAATTTTTAAATAAAGCGCTACCACAGCGCCCAGTGTAATGCTGAGTTCCAGCAATCATGTCAAATTAAGAAGAATGTTATTTCTTGGAGTCCAATTGTCTCATTTATCACATTTATAAGGTCAAAGTCCAAAATCAGTTCAATTAAGTCCCACAGTCAATCGTTTCACTGTTAAAAGCGATGCAACCTAGTAATATCAGAAAAATATCGCTAAATACATGTTGGTACGAATATGTGACGCAACCGTTGTAACTCAAACGGACTGATACCGTTAGAAAGTCAATGAAATGTAGTTTTTGAAACTGTCTCTATTTCTTCAGCGCGCGCTAACGGCTAGGATTGGTCCCACAGTAAAAAATGACTTATTTATCTAAATTTTTAAATAAAGCGCTACCACAGCGCCCAGTGTAATGCTGAGTTCCAGCAATCATGTCAAATTAAGAAGAATGTTATTTCTTGGAGTCCAATTGTCTCATTTATCACATTTATAAGGTCAAAGTCCAAAATCAGTTCAATTAAGTCCCACAGTCAATCGTTTCACTGTTAAAAGCGATGCAACCTAGTAATATCAGAAAAATATCGCTAAATACATGTTGGTACGAATATGTGACGCAACCGTTGTAACTCAAACGGACTGATACCGTTAGAAAGTCAATGAAATGTAGTTTTTGAAACTGTCTCTATTTCTTCAGCGCGCGCTAACGGCTAGGATTGGTCCCACAGTAAAAAATGACTTATTTATCTAAATTTTTAAATAAAGCGCTACCACAGCGCCCAGTGTAATGCTGAGTTCCAGCAATCATGTCAAATTAAGAAGAATGTTATTTCTTGGAGTCCAATTGTCTCATTTATCACATTTATAAGGTCAAAGTCCAAAATCAGTTCAATTAAGTCCCACAGTCAATCGTTTCACTGTTAAAAGCGATGCAACCTAGTAATATCAGAAAAATATCGCTAAATACATGTTGGTACGAATATGTGACGCAACCGTTGTAACTCAAACGGACTGATACCGTTAGAAAGTCAATGAAATGTAGTTTTTGAAACTGTCTCTATTTCTTCAGCGCGCGCTAACGGCTAGGATTGGTCCCACAGTAAAAAATGACTTATTTATCTAAATTTTTAAATAAAGCGCTACCACAGCGCCCAGTGTAATGCTGAGTTCCAGCAATCATGTCAAATTAAGAAGAATGTTATTTCTTGGAGTCCAATTGTCTCATTTATCACATTTATAAGGTCAAAGTCCAAAATCAGTTCAATTAAGTCCCACAGTCAATCGTTTCACTGTTAAAAGCGATGCAACCTAGTAATATCAGAAAAATATCGCTAAATACATGTTGGTACGAATATGTGACGCAACCGTTGTAACTCAAACGGACTGATACCGTTAGAAAGTCAATGAAATGTAGTTTTTGAAACTGTCTCTATTTCTTCAGCGCGCGCTAACGGCTAGGATTGGTCCCACAGTAAAAAATGACTTATTTATCTAAATTTTTAAATAAAGCGCTACCACAGCGCCCAGTGTAATGCTGAGTTCCAGCAATCATGTCAAATTAAGAAGAATGTTATTTCTTGGAGTCCAATTGTCTCATTTATCACATTTATAAGGTCAAAGTCCAAAATCAGTTCAATTAAGTCCCACAGTCAATCGTTTCACTGTTAAAAGCGATGCAACCTAGTAATATCAGAAAAATATCGCTAAATACATGTTGGTACGAATATGTGACGCAACCGTTGTAACTCAAACGGACTGATACCGTTAGAAAGTCAATGAAATGTAGTTTTTGAAACTGTCTCTATTTCTTCAGCGCGCGCTAACGGCTAGGATTGGTCCCACAGTAAAAAATGACTTATTTATCTAAATTTTTAAATAAAGCGCTACCACAGCGCCCAGTGTAATGCTGAGTTCCAGCAATCATGTCAAATTAAGAAGAATGTTATTTCTTGGAGTCCAATTGTCTCATTTATCACATTTATAAGGTCAAAGTCCAAAATCAGTTCAATTAAGTCCCACAGTCAATCGTTTCACTGTTAAAAGCGATGCAACCTAGTAATATCAGAAAAATATCGCTAAATACATGTTGGTACGAATATGTGACGCAACCGTTGTAACTCAAACGGACTGATACCGTTAGAAAGTCAATGAAATGTAGTTTTTGAAACTGTCTCTATTTCTTCAGCGCGCGCTAACGGCTAGGATTGGTCCCACAGTAAAAAATGACTTATTTATCTAAATTTTTAAATAAAGCGCTACCACAGCGCCCAGTGTAATGCTGAGTTCCAGCAATCATGTCAAATTAAGAAGAATGTTATTTCTTGGAGTCCAATTGTCTCATTTATCACATTTATAAGGTCAAAGTCCAAAATCAGTTCAATTAAGTCCCACAGTCAATCGTTTCACTGTTAAAAGCGATGCAACCTAGTAATATCAGAAAAATATCGCTAAATACATGTTGGTACGAATATGTGACGCAACCGTTGTAACTCAAACGGACTGATACCGTTAGAAAGTCAATGAAATGTAGTTTTTGAAACTGTCTCTATTTCTTCAGCGCGCGCTAACGGCTAGGATTGGTCCCACAGTAAAAAATGACTTATTTATCTAAATTTTTAAATAAAGCGCTACCACAGCGCCCAGTGTAATGCTGAGTTCCAGCAATCATGTCAAATTAAGAAGAATGTTATTTCTTGGAGTCCAATTGTCTCATTTATCACATTTATAAGGTCAAAGTCCAAAATCAGTTCAATTAAGTCCCACAGTCAATCGTTTCACTGTTAAAAGCGATGCAACCTAGTAATATCAGAAAAATATCGCTAAATACATGTTGGTACGAATATGTGACGCAACCGTTGTAACTCAAACGGACTGATACCGTTAGAAAGTCAATGAAATGTAGTTTTTGAAACTGTCTCTATTTCTTCAGCGCGCGCTAACGGCTAGGATTGGTCCCACAGTAAAAAATGACTTATTTATCTAAATTTTTAAATAAAGCGCTACCACAGCGCCCAGTGTAATGCTGAGTTCCAGCAATCATGTCAAATTAAGAAGAATGTTATTTCTTGGAGTCCAATTGTCTCATTTATCACATTTATAAGGTCAAAGTCCAAAATCAGTTCAATTAAGTCCCACAGTCAATCGTTTCACTGTTAAAAGCGATGCAACCTAGTAATATCAGAAAAATATCGCTAAATACATGTTGGTACGAATATGTGACGCAACCGTTGTAACTCAAACGGACTGATACCGTTAGAAAGTCAATGAAATGTAGTTTTTGAAACTGTCTCTATTTCTTCAGCGCGCGCTAACGGCTAGGATTGGTCCCACAGTAAAAAATGACTTATTTATCTAAATTTTTAAATAAAGCGCTACCACAGCGCCCAGTGTAATGCTGAGTTCCAGCAATCATGTCAAATTAAGAAGAATGTTATTTCTTGGAGTCCAATTGTCTCATTTATCACATTTATAAGGTCAAAGTCCAAAATCAGTTCAATTAAGTCCCACAGTCAATCGTTTCACTGTTAAAAGCGATGCAACCTAGTAATATCAGAAAAATATCGCTAAATACATGTTGGTACGAATATGTGACGCAACCGTTGTAACTCAAACGGACTGATACCGTTAGAAAGTCAATGAAATGTAGTTTTTGAAACTGTCTCTATTTCTTCAGCGCGCGCTAACGGCTAGGATTGGTCCCACAGTAAAAAATGACTTATTTATCTAAATTTTTAAATAAAGCGCTACCACAGCGCCCAGTGTAATGCTGAGTTCCAGCAATCATGTCAAATTAAGAAGAATGTTATTTCTTGGAGTCCAATTGTCTCATTTATCACATTTATAAGGTCAAAGTCCAAAATCAGTTCAATTAAGTCCCACAGTCAATCGTTTCACTGTTAAAAGCGATGCAACCTAGTAATATCAGAAAAATATCGCTAAATACATGTTGGTACGAATATGTGACGCAACCGTTGTAACTCAAACGGACTGATACCGTTAGAAAGTCAATGAAATGTAGTTTTTGAAACTGTCTCTATTTCTTCAGCGCGCGCTAACGGCTAGGATTGGTCCCACAGTAAAAAATGACTTATTTATCTACATTTTTAAATAAAGCGCTACCACAGCGCCCAGTGTAATTGCTGAGTTCCAGCAATCATGTCAAATTAAGAAGAATGTTATTTCTTGGAGTACAATTGCCTCATTTATCACATTTATAAGGTCAAAGTCCAAAATCACTTCAATTAAGTCACACAGTCAATCGTTTCACTGTGAAAAGCGCTGCAACCTAGTAACATCACAAAAATATCGCTAAATACATGTTGGTACGAGTATGTGACGCAACCGTTGTAACTCAAACGGATTGATACCGCTAGAAAGTCAACGAAACGTAGTTTTTGAAAATATCTCCTCTTCGTGAGCGCGCGCTAACGGCTAGGATTGGTCCCACAGTACAAAATGACTTATTTATCTAAATTTTTAAATAAAGCGCTACCACAGCGCCCAGTGTAATTGCTGAGTTCCAGCAATCATGTCAAATTAAGAAGAATGTTATTTCTTTGGAGTACCAATGTCTCATTTATCACATTTATAAGGTCAAAGTCCAAAATCAGTTCAATTAAGTCCCACAGTCAATCGTTTCACTGTTAAAAGCGATGCAACCTAGTAATATCAGAAAATTTCGCTAAATACATGTTGGTACGAATATGTGATGCAACCGTTGTAACTCAAACGGATTGATACCGCTAGAAAGTCAATGAAATGTAGTTTGTGAAACTGTCTCTATTTCTTCAACGCGCGCTGACGGCTAGGATTGGTCCCACAGTACAAAATGACTTATTTATCTAAATTTTTAAATAAAGCACTGCCACAGCGCCCACTGTAACTGCTGAGTTCTAGCAATCATGTCCAACTTAAAAAAGAATGTTTATTTCTTGGAAGATCAATTGTCTCATTTATCATATTTTTAAAGTTAAAGTCCAAAATCAGTTCAATTAAGTCCCACAGTCAATCGTTTCACTGTTAAAAGCGATGCAACCTAGTAATATCAGAAAAATATCGCTAAATACATGTTGGTACGAATATGTGACGCAAACCGTTGTAACTTAAACGGACTGTTACCGTTGAAAATGTAGTTTTTGAAACTGTCTCTATTTCTTCAGCGCGCTCTAACGGCTAGGATTGGTCCCACAGCAAAAAATGACTTATTTATCTAAATTTTTAAATAAAGCGCTACCACCAGTGCCCAGTGTAATCGCTGAGTTCCAGCAATTATGTCAAATTAAAAAGAATGTTATTTCTTGGAGCCAATTGTCTCATTTATCACATTTATAAGGTCAAAGTCCAAAAATCAGTTCCAATTAAATCCCACAGTCAATCGTTTCACTGTTAAAGGCGATGCAACCTAGTACTATCGGAAAAATATCGCTAAATACATGTTGGTACGAATGTGTGACGCAACCGTTGTAACTCAAACGGACTGATACCGTTGAAATGTAGTTTTTGAAAACTGTCTTTATTTATTCAGGGCGCGCTAACGCTAGGATTGGTCCCACAGTAAAAAATGACTTATTTATCTAAATTTTTAGATAAAGCGCTACCACAGCGCCCAGTGTAACTGCTGAGTTCAAACAATCATGTCAAATTAAGAAGAATGTTATTTCTTGGAGTACAATTGTCTCATTTATCACATTTATAAGGTCAAAGTCCAAAATCAAATTCAATTTAAGTCCCACAGTCAATCGTTTCACTGTTAAACGCGATGCCAACCTAGTAATATCAGAAAAATATCGCTAAATACATGTTGGTACGAATATGTGACGCAACTGTTGTAACTCAAAACGGATTGATACGGTAGAAAGTCAATGAAATGTAGTTTTTGAAATGTCTCTATTTTTTCCGCGCGCGCTAACGGCTAGGATTGGTCCCACAGTACAAAATGACTTATTTATCTAAATTTTTAAATAAAGCGCTACCACAGCGCCCAGTGTAACTGCTGAGTTCAAGCAATCATGTCAAATTAAGAAGAATGTTATTTCTTGGAGTCCAATTGTCTCATATGTCATATTTATAAGGTCAAAGTCCAAAATCAGTTCAATTAAGTCCCACAGTCAATCGTTTCACTGTTAAACGCGATGCAACCTAGTAATATCAGAAAAATATCGCTAAATACATGTTGGTACGAATATGTGACGCAACTGTTGTAACTCAAACGGATTGATACCGGTAGAAAGTCAATGAAATGTAGTTTTTGAAAATGTCTCTATTTCTTCCGCGCGCGCTAACGGCTAGGATTGGTCCCACAGTACAAAATGACTTATTTATCTAAATTTTTAAATAAGGCGATGCCACAGCGCCCAGTGTAACTGCTGAGTTCAAGCAATCATGTCAAATTAAGAAGAATGTTATTTCTTGGAGTTCAATTGTATCATTTATCACATTTATAAGGTCAAAGTCCAAAATCAGTTCAATTAAGTCCCACAGTCAATCGTTTCACTGTTAAAAGTCATGCAACCTAGTAATATCAGAAAGATTTCGCTAAATACATGTTGGTACGAATATGTGACGCAACTGTTGTAACTCAAACGGATTGATACCGGTAGAAAGTCAATGAAATGTAGTTTTTGAAAATGTCTCTATTTCTTCCGCGCGCGCTAACGGCTAGGATTGGTCCCACAGTACAAAATGACTTATTTATCTAAATTTTTAAATAAGGCGATGCCACAGCGCCCAGTGTAACTGCTGAGTTCAAGCAATCATGTCAAATTAAGAAGAATGTTATTTCTTGGAGTTCAATTGTATCATTTATCACATTTATAAGGTCAAAGTCCAAAATCAGTTCAATTAAGTCCCACAGTCAATCGTTTCACTGTTAAAAGTGATGCAACCTAGTAATATCAGAAAGATTTCGCTAAATACATGTTGGTCGAATATGTGACGCAACCGTTGTAAACTCAAACGGATTGATACCGTTAGAAAGTCAATGAAATGTAGTTTTTGAAAATGTCTCTATTTCGTCCGCGCGCTAACGGCTAGGATTGGTCTCACAGGACAAAATGACTTATTTATTTAAATTTTTAAATAAAGCGCTACCACAGCGCCCAGTGTAATTGCTGAGTTCCAGCAATCATGTCAAATTAAGAAGAATGTTATTTCTTGGAGTACAATTGTCTCATTTATCACATTTATAAGGTCAAAGTCCAAAATCAGTTCAATTAAGTCCCACAGTCAATCGTTTGACTGTTAAAAGCGATGCAACCTAGTAATATCAGAAAAATTTCGCTAAATACATGTTGGTACGAATATGTGATGCAACCGTTGTAACTCAAACGGATTGTTACCGCTAGAAAGTCAATGAAATGTAGCTTTTGAAACTGTCTCTATTTATTCAGCGCGCGCTAACGGCTAGGATTGGTCCCACAGTAAAAAATGACTTATTTATCTAAATTTTTAAATAAAGCGCTACCACAGCGCCCAGTGTAACTGCTGAGTTCAAGCAATCATGTCAAATTAAGAAGAATGTTATTTCTTGGAGTCCAATTGTCTCATATGTCATATTTATAAGGTCAAAGTCCAAAATCAGTTCAATTAAGTCCCACAGTCAATCGTTTCACTGTTAAAAGTGATGCAACCTAGTAATATCAGAAAGATTTCGCTAAATACATGTTGGTACGAATATGTGACGCAACCGTTGTAACTCAAACGGATTGATACCGTTAGAAAGTCAATGAAATGTAGTTTTTGAAAATGTCTCTATTTCGTCCGCGCGCGCTAACGGCTAGGATTGGTCCCACAGGACAAAATGATTTATTTATCTACATTTTTAAATAAAGCGCTACCACAGCGTCCAGTGTAATTGCTGAGTTCCAGCAATCATGTCAAATTAAGAAGAATGTTATTTCTTGGAGTACAATTGTCTCATTTATCACATTTATAAGGTCAAAGTCCAAAATCAATTCAATTAAGTCACACAGTCAATCGTTTCACTGTGAAAAGCGATGCAACCTAGTAACATCACAAAAATATCGCTAAATACATGTTGGTACGAGTATGTGACGCAACCGTTGTAACTCAAACGGATTGATACCGCTAGAAAGTCAATGAAACGTAGTTTTTGAAAATGTCTCTATTTATTCAGCGCGCGCTAACGGCTAGGATTGGTCCCACAGTAAAAAATGACTTATTTATCTAAATTTTTAAATAAAGCGCTACCACAGCGCCCAGTGTAATCGCTGAGTTCCAGCAATCATGTCAAATTAAGAAGAATGTTATTTCTTGGAGTCCAATTGTCTCATATGTCATATTTATAAGGTGAAAGTCCAAAATCAGTTCAATCAAGTGCCACAGTCAATCGTTTCACTGTTAAAAGCGATACAACCTAGTAATATCAGAAAAATATCGTTAAACACATGTTGGTACGAATATGTGACGCAACCGTTGTAACCCAAACGCACTAATACCGTTAGAAAGTCAATAAAATGTAGTTTTTTAAAACTGTCTCTATTTCTTCAGCGCGCGCTAACGGCTTGGATTGGTCCCACAGTAAAAAATGACTTATTTATCTAAATTTTAAAATAAAGCGCTACCACAGCGCCCAGTGTAATCGCTGAGTTCCAGCAATCATGTCAAATTAAGAAGAATGTTATTTCTTGGAGTACAATTGACTCATTTATCACATTTATAAGGTCAAAGTACAAAATCACTTCAATTAAGTCCAACAGTCAATCGTTTCACTGTTAAAAGCGATGCAACCTAGTAATATCAGAAAAATATCGCTAAATACATGTTGGTACGAATATGTGACGCAACCGTTGTAACTCAAACGGACTGATACCGTTGAAATGTAGTTTTTGAAACTGTCTCTATTTCTTCAGCGCGATCTAACGGCTAGGATTGGTCCCACAACAAAAAATGACTTATTTATCTAAATTTTTAAATAAAGCGCTACCACAGTGCCCAGTGTAATCGCTGAGTTCCAGCAATTATGTCAAATTAAGAAGAATGTTATTTCTTGGAGCCAATTGTCTCATTTATCACATTTATAAGGTCAAAGTCCAAAATCAGTTCAATTAAGTCCCACAGTCAATCGTTTCTCTGTTAAAAGCGATGCAACCTAGTAATATCAGAAAAATATCGCTAAATACATGTTGGTACGAATGTGTGACGCAACCGTTGTAACTCAAACGGACTGATACCGTTGAAATGTAGTTTTTGAAACTGTCTCTATTTATTCAGGGCGCGCTAACGGCTAGGATTGGTCCCACAGTAAAAAATGACTTATTTATCTAAAGTTTTAGATAAAGCGCTACCACAGCGCCCAGTGTAACTGCTGAGTTCAAGCAATCATGTCAAATTAAAAAGAATGTTATTTCTTGGAGTCCAATTGTCTCATTTATCACATTTATAAGGTCAAAGTCCAAAATCAGTTCAATTAAGTCCCACAGTCAATCGTTTCACTGTTAAAAGCGATGCAACCTAGTACTATCGGAAAAATATCACTAAATACATGTTGGCACGAATATGTGAAGCAACCGTTGTAACTCAAACGGATTCATACCGTTCGAAAATCAATGAAATGTAGTTTTTGAAACTGTCTGTATTTCTTCAGCGTGCGCCAATGGGTAGGATTGGTCCCACAGTAAAGAATGACTTATTGATCTAAATTTTTAAATAAAGCGCTACCACAGCGCCCAGTGTAATTGCTGAGTTCCAGCAATCATGTCAAATTAAGAAGAATGTTATTTCTTGGAGTACAATTGTCTCATTTATCACATTTATAAGGTCAAAGTCCAAAATCAGTTCAATTAAATCCCACAGTCAATCGTTTCACTGTTAAAAGCGATGCAACCTAGTAATATCAGAAAAATTTCGCTAAATACATGTTGGTACGAATATGTGATGCAACCGTTGTAACTCAAACGGATTGATACCGCTAGAAAGTCAATGAAATGTAGTTTGTGAAACTGTCTCTATTTCTTCAACGCGCGCTGACGGCTAGGATTGGTCCCACAGTACAAAATGACTTATTTATCTAAATTTTTAAATAAAGCACTGCCACAGCGCCCAGTGTAACTGCTGAGTTCTAGCAATCATGTCAACTTAAAAAGAATGTTATTTCTTGGAGATCAATTGTCTCATTTATCATATTTTTAAAGTTAAAGTCCAAAATCAGTTCAATTAAGTCCCACAGTCAATCGTTTCACTGTTAAAAGCGATGCAACCTAGTAATATCAGAAAAATATCGCTAAATACATGTTGGTACGAATATGTGACGCAACCGTTGTAACTTAAACGGACTGTTACCGTTGAAATGTAGTTTTTGAAACTGTCTCTATTTCTTCAGCGCGCTCTAACGGCTAGGATTGGTCCCACAGCAAAAAATGACTTATTTATCTAAATTTTTAAATAAAGCGCTACCACAGTGCCCAGTGTAATCGCTGAGTTCCAGCAATTATGTCAAATTAAAAAGAATGTTATTTCTTGGAGCCAATTGTCTCATTTATCACATTTATAAGGTCAAAGTCCAAAATCAGTTCAATTAAATCCCACAGTCAATCGTTTCACTGTTAAAGGCGATGCAACCTAGTACTATCGGAAAAATATCGCTAAATACATGTTGGTACGAATGTGTGACGCAACCGTTGTAACTCAAACGGACTGATACCGTTGAAATGTAGTTTTTGAAACTGTCTTTATTTATTCAGGGCGCGCTAACGGCTAGGATTGGTCCCACAGTAAAAAATGACTTATTTATCTAAATTTTTAGATAAAGCGCTACCACAGCGCCCAGTGTAACTGCTGAGTTCAAGCAATCATTTCAAATTAAAAAGAATGTTATTTCTTGGAGTCCAATTGTCTCATTTATCACATTTATAAGGTCAAAGTCCAAAATCAGTTCAATTAAGTCCCACAGTCAATCGTTTCACTGTTAAAAGCGATGCAACCTAGTACTATCGGAAAAATATCGCTAAATACATGTTGGTACGAATATGTGACGCAACCGTTGTAACTCAAACGGATTCATACCGTTCGAAAATCAATGAAATGTAGTTTTGAAAACTGTCTCTATTTCTTCAGCGCGCGTCAACGGCTAGGATTGGTCCCACAGTAAAGAATAACTTATTGATCTAAATTTTTAAATAAAGCGCTACCACAGCGCCCAGTGTAATTGCTGAGTTCCAGCAATCATGTCAAATTAAGAAGAATGTTATTTCTTGGAGTACAATTGTCTCATTTATCACATTTATAAGGTCAAAGTCCAAAATCAGTTCAATTAAATCCCACAGTCAATCGTTTCACTGTTAAAAGCGATGCAACCTAGTAATATTAGAAAAATTTCGCTAAGTACATGTTGGTACGAATATGTGATGCAACCGTTGTAACTCAAACGGATTGATACCGCTAGAAAGTCAATGAAATGTAGTTTGTGAAACTGTCTCTATTTCTTCAACGCGCGCTAACGGCTAGGATTGGTCCCACAGTACAAAATGACTTATTTATCTAAATTTTTAAATAAAGCGCTGCCACAGCGCCCAGTGTAACTGCTGAGTTCTAGCAAACATGTCAACTTAAAAAGAATGTTATTTCTTGGAGTTCAATTGTCTCATTTATCACATTTATAAGGTTAAAGTGCAAAATCAGTTCAATTAAGTCCCACAGTCAATCGTTTCACTGTTAAAAGCGATGCAACCTAGTAATATCAGAAAAATATCGCTAAATACATGTTGGTACGAATATGTGACGCAACCGTTGTAACTTAAACGGACTGTAACCGTTGAAATGTAGTTTTTGAAACTGTCTCTATTTCTTCAGCGCGCTCTAACGGCTAGGATTGGTCCCACAGCAAAAAATGACTTATTTATCTAAATTTTTAAATAAAGTGCTACCACAGTGCCCAGTGTAATCGCTGAGTTCCAGCAATTATGTCAAATTAAAAAGAATGTTATTTCTTGGAGCCAATTGTCTCATTTATCACATTTATAAGGTCAAAGTCCAAAATCAGTTCAATTAAGTCCCACAGTCAATCGTTTCACTGTTAAAAGCGATGCAACCTAGTACTATCGGGAAAATATCGCTAAATACATGTTGGTACGAATGTGTGACGCAACCGTTGTAACTCAAACGGACTGATACCGTTGAAATGTAGTTTTTGAAACTGTCTTTATTTATTCAGGGCGCGCTAACGGCTAGGATTGGTCCCACAGTAAAAAATGACTTATTTATCTAAATTTTTAGATAAAGCGCTACCACAGCGCCCAGTGTAACTGCTGAGTTCAAGCAATCATTTCAAATTAAAAAGAATGTTATTTCTTGGAGTCCAATTGTCTCATTTATCACATTTATAAGGTCAAAGTCCAAAATCAGTTCAATTAAGTCCCACAGTCAATCGTTTCGCTGTTAAAAGCGATGCAACCTAGTACTATCGGAAAAATATCGCTAAATACATGTTGGTACGAATATGTGACGCAACCGTTGTAACTCAAACGGATTCATACCGTTCGAAAATCAATGAAATGTAGTTTTTGAAACTGTCTCTATTTCTTCAGCGCGCGCCAACGGCTAGGATTGGTCCCACAGTAAAGAATGACTTATTGATCTAAATTTTTAAATAAAGCGCTACCACAGCGCCCAGTGTAATTGCTGAGTTGCAGCAATCATGTCAAATTAAGAGGAATGTTATTTCTTGGAGTACAATTTTCTCATTTATCACATTTATAAGGTCAAAGTCCAAAATGAGTTCAATTAAATCCCACAGTCAATCGTTTCACTGTTAAAAGCGATGCAACCTAGTAATATCAGAAAAATTTCGCTAAATACATGTTGGTACGAATATGTGATGCAACCGTTGTAACTCAAACGGATTGATACCGCTAGAAAGACAATGAAATGTAGTTTGTGAAACTGTCTCTATTTCTTCAACGCGCGCTGACGGCTAGGATTGGTCCCACAGTACAAAATGACTTATTTATCTAAATTTTTAAATAAAGCGCTGCCACAGCGCCCAGTGTAACTGCTGAGTTCTAGCAATCATGTCAACTTAAAAAGAATGTTATTTCTTGGAGATCAATTGTCTCATTTATCACATTTATAAGGTTAAAGTCCAAAATCAGTTCAATTAAGTCCCACAGTCAATCGTTTCACTGTTAAAAGCGACGCCACCTAGTACTATCAGAAAAATATCGCTAAATACATATTGGTACGAATATGTGACGCAACCGTTGTAACTCAAACGGACTGATACCGTTAGAAAGTCAATGAAATGTAGTTTTTGAAACTGTCTCGATTTCTTCAGCGCGCGCCAACGGCTAGGATTGGTCCCACAGTAAAAAATGACTTTTTGATCTAAATTTTTAAATAAAGCGCTACCACAGCGCCCAGTGTAATTGCTGAGTTCCAGCAATCATGTCAAATTAAGAAGAATGTTATTTCTTGGAGTACAATTGTCTCATTTATCACATTTATAATGTCAAAGTCCAAAATCAGTTCAATTAAATCCCACATTCATTCGTTTCACTGTTAAAGGCGATGCAACCTAGTAATATCAGAAAAATTTCGCTAAATACATGTTGGTACGAATATGTGATGCAACCGTTGTAACTCAAACGGACTGATACCGTTAGAAAGTCAATGAAATGTAGTTTTTGAAACTGTCTCTATTTATTCAGGGCGCGCTAACGGCTAGGATTGGTCCCACAGTAAAAAATGACTTATTTATCTAAATTTTTAAATAAAGCGCTACCACAGCGCCCAGTGTAACTGCTGAGTTCAAGCAATCATGTCAAATTAAAAAGAATGTTATTTCTTGGAGTCCAATTGTCTCATTTATCACATTTATAAGGTCAAAGTTCAAAATCAGTTCAATTAAGTCCTACAGTCAATCGTTTCACTGTTAAAAGCGATGCAACCTAGTAATGTCGGAAAAATATCGCTAAATACATGTTGGTACGAATATGTGACGCAACCGTTGTAACTCAAACGGATTCATACCGTTCGAAAATCAATGAAATGTAGTTTTTGAAACTGTCTCTATTTCTTCAGCGCGCGCCAACGGCTAGGATTGGTCCCACAGTAAAGAATGACTTATTGATCTAAATTTTTAAATAAAGCGCTACCACAGCGCCCAGTGTAATTGCTGAGTTCCAGCAATCATGTCAAATTAAGAAGAATGTTATTTCTTGGAGTACAATTGTCTCATTTATCACATTTATAATGTCAAAGTCCAAAATCAGTTCAATTAAATCCCACATTCATTCGTTTCACTGTTAAAGGCGATGCAACCTAGTAATATCAGAAAAATTTCGCTAAATACATGTTGGTACGAATATGTGATGCAACCGTTGTAACTCAAACGGATTGATACCACTAGAAAGTCAATGAAATGTAGTTTGTGAAACTGTCTCTATTTCTTCAACGCGCGCTGACGGCTAGGATTGGTCCCACAGTACAAAATGACTTATTTATCTAAATCTCTATAATAATAAGCCAGTTCCGTCTGTCTGTCTGTGACTTTTGCAAACGCAATATTTTTTATCACCCGAATGCGCGAGTTTGTCGAGTTTTTTTGTTTTGTTTACATTTCTCTCGCAACCGTTAGAAACCACGTGATAGAAAATAAGCAGTATGATTCGCTCAAATACGTACTTTCGAACGGGACGGTATTCGAATAGAAAGTTTCCTTGGCGTAAAAACAAACAAACATAAAAATCTCTCGACAAAGTTCTCGACAAAAGGCGAACTAAAGAAGCGGATAAAAAATGTCTTATTTTCGACGATCCCTACGAGTCATAAAAAAGTGCAGATATTAAGAGCAAGGAAAGTCAAAGTGAAGAAGTGGAGTGGATTAAAAAAAGCATATAATTTGGAACAGGGTTAACATCGACACACAAAACAACAACAAAGGAACAGTCCCTTCGTCTTCAAAAAAGTGCAAAAAATGAAATGG
This sequence comes from Hydractinia echinata, assembly GCA_030067915.1. NCBI lineage: Eukaryota > Metazoa > Cnidaria > Hydrozoa > Anthoathecata > Hydractiniidae > Hydractinia > Hydractinia echinata. Next base: position 12,005 of record JASGCC010002235.1, on the reverse strand, counting down.
TAAAGTGTTTCAAAAAAGAATATATGAGAAAGAAAGAAAAGTCCAAGTGAAGAAGTAGAAGTGAAAGTAGAAAAGTGAATTGGAAGCCACAATAAGTTACTTCGGAGGTGAAGAGTGGAGCTAGAAGTAGTAAAGTAAAGTTAGAAGTAGAAAATGAATGCTAGCGTTTCAAGTTCAAGTGACTTGGAATTCAGAAAAAAGTAAGAACTTTGATATTTTTAGACGTTCCGTTTTTATATGTAGGACACTTAAAATTGTCAAGGAGAATCGTATTCTCAAAAAAATCCATTAGAGCTTCAAATTCTTAAAGTTTACCGCGTTTTTTGTTTTGTTTTTTATGCATAATTAATGTGTCTCCTGGTGCGTAACTAATGTATTTGTCCTAAAATTCAAAATGCTACATAAAGCTGTTAGCTGGCTACAATGTGCTGGCGAAATAGAAAATTCTGGTTTGTTGAACTAACTGCAAATGTCATAATTTTTACATAGCTATTGTTTTCCTTTATTATGTGTTTTACTAAGCACAAATGGCTAGCTATAGACGTAGCTAAGTCTCCTCAGCTTAAGTATATTTAACTGGGTGTCCTAGCTACTGTTAGCTAGCTAATGTTAGCTTCAAGAAGGCTCCATCCCATAGTTAGCTCTAACCTATAAGTTATGTTGTTATACCTCTTTTTTTTAGGTATTTATAGCTACCTTTAGTCAAACTTTTCTTCTTTTTTGAACACGAATTATGATGTAGCAAGCTAGCTACAAAATCTTTCTTGAACCTTTAGGATAGTGTGACTCATGTTAATGCCCATAGAGTATAGTTTTTTTCACATTACCTGCAAAATCACAAGTGGAACAAATTTTGTAGAATTTAAAGTGGGTGTGATAAGTTATTTTTTATTCTTTTGTTTCTGACATCCTGTTAAACTTTTGTCAGGCTACATGGTGTATAATGCCAAGTTATTTTTGCAGGGGTTATTGAAATTACATTAGAAATTTACGTGGGTTTATGACTTGGAGTTAAAAAAAATTATGAGAGGATGGTATGGTTGTCCGTTTATATTGTTTGTGTTGCAAAGTGCTGTTATTTGAAATTTTGGGTAAACTTTTGTGGAAATAGACCACATGCAATATACTAAAAGAACAAATTTTTGTAGAATTACACTTCATTGTAAGCTGTTGTGTAAGCTGATGTCTTTTTGTATTTCGCATTATAAACTTTTGACAAGTGGAACAAATTTTGTAGAATTTAAAGTGGGTGTGTTAAGTTATTTTTTATTGTTTTGTTTCTGACATCCCGTTAAACTTTTGTAAGCCTACATGTAAAATGCCAGGTTTTTTTACAGGGGTTTTTTACATTTGATTGGAAATTTACGTGAGTTTATGACTTTGGGTTAAAAAAATTTACGAGAGGATGGTAATATGGTTAAGTCAGTTTATATTGTTTGTGTTGCAAAATGCTGTTTTTTGAAATTTTGTGGAAATAGACCACATGCAATATATACTGAAAGAACAAATTTTTGTAGAATCGGACTTCACTATAAGCTGATGTCTTTATATTTCGTAATATAAACTATTGTTGGGGAGAACTAACTGTATGTGATGTCATTTTTGCTGAGAATTTTACAAAATTTTGTAGGGATAAATGTTTGCTGGTGATAAAAAAATACTTAATGTTCTGACTGAAACTGTTTTTGTTTTTTATATTTTGTAATCTAATGGGCGAGGACTGTATATATACACTGAAATGACTAATTTTTCTAAATTTTGATGTGTTTTATATACCCTTTTTGTGGAAGATTAATGAGTAATGGCAATATACGACATGCTGAATGAAATTATTTTTGTTGATTTAGATGTGTTTCTCAAAAACCAATCTGTTTTACATTTTGTGTAAACTTTTGTTTACGAACCGTATACAATGTTTCCAAAATAATGATTTTTTTATTCAAGTTTATTCTTTGGTTATTGATTTTTTGACATTTAGGTTCAAAATTGTTGGTAAAGGGCAGTACAGATCATCAAACTAAAAAAGAAAATTTTTTGTGTTCTTAACTGGTTGATTTTTACATTTTGTGTAACTTTGCGGGAAAGGATGGTATGCAACCGAAGTGACTGATTTTTGTAGATTTAAATTTGATGTTTTCCAAACTATGGCTTTTTCATATTTTTGTATAAGCTTTTAAGGGAAAGAAAATATTTAAAATGTGTAAATAACTTATTTTTGTTGATTTGTGCTAACTCTTGCAGGCCTCCTTTTTGACATTTCAGAATAAAATACTGAGGGTTTTCAACATAATCACTTATAAGATGTACATATTTGAGATGCGTTATTATCCGTGTTGTGACTGTCGGTGTTGTAACTGTCGGTGTTCTTACTGTCGGTTTGGGGGGTGTTGTGAGTGTTGATGTTGTGAGTGTCATTGTTGTAACTTTTTATCAACTAGATTTTGCACCTTGCATGTTGTTCTTTTTTATTTTGTGTAAGATTTGTGTGGAGGATTTAATGCGATTTGACATTTGATATTTGGTGTAAGATTTTAAGAACATTTTTTTTTTGTATATGAACTGCTGACGTCAGCAAAACATCTAAAGCAACCTATTTTTTCATTGGGCTTTTGCCTAACTGGATTTTTCCACGGGCCTTATCGACTAGTATTTAAATAAAGCGCTACCACAGCGCCCAGTGTAACTGCTGAGTTCTAGCAATCATGTCAACTTAAAAAGAATGTTATTTCTTGGAGATCAATTGTCTCATTTATCACATTTATAAGGTTAAAGTCCAAAATCAGTTCAATTAAGTCCCACAGTCAATCGTTTCACTGTTAAAAGCGATGCAACCTAGTAATCTCGGAAAAATATCGCTAAATACATGTTGGTACGAATATGTGACGCAACCGTTGTAACTCAAACGGATTCATACCGTTCGAAAATCAATGAAATGTAGTTTTTGAAACTGTCTCTATTTCTTCAGCGCGCGCCAACGGCTAGGATTGGTCCCACAGTAAAGAATGACTTATTGATCTAAATTTTTAAATAAAGCGCTACCACAGCGCCCAGTGTAATTGCTGAGTTCCAGCAATCGTGTCAAATTAAGAAGAATGTTATTTCTTGGAGTACACTTGTCTCATTTATCACATTTATAAGGTCAAAGTCCAAAATCAGTTCAATTAAATCCCACAGTCAATCGTTTCACTGTTAAAAGCGATGCAACCTAGTAATATCAGAAGGATTTCGCTAAATACATGTTGGTACGAATATGTGATGCAACCGTTGTAACTCAAACGAACTGATACCGTTAAAAAGTCAATGAAATGTAGTTTTTAAAACTGTCTCTATTTCTTCGGCGCGGGCTAACGGCTAGGATTGGTCCCACAGTAAAAAGTGACTTATTCATCTAAATTTTTAAATAAAGCGCTACCACAGCGCCCAGTGTAATTGCTGAGTTCCAGCAATCATGTCAAATTAAGAAGAATGTTATTCTTGGAGTACAAATGTCTCATTTATCACATTTATAAGGTCAAAGTCCAAAATCAGTTCAATTAAATCCCACAGTCAATCGTTTCACTGTTAAAAGCGATGCAACCTAGTAATATCAGAAGAATTTCTTTAAATACATGTTGGTACGAATATGTGATGCAACCGTTATAAATCAAACGGATTGATACCGCTCGAAAGTCAATGAAATGTAGTTGTTGAAACTGTCTCTATTCCTTCAACGTGCTATTCCTTCAACGCGCGCTTACGGCTAGGATTGGTCCCACAGTAAAAAATGACTTATTCATCTAAATATTTAAATAAAGCGCTACCACAGCGCCCAGTGTAATCGCTGAGTTCCAGCAATCATGTCAAATTAAGAAGAATGTTGTTTCTTGGAGTTCAATTGTCTCATTCATCACATTTATTAAGTCAAAGTCTAAAATCAGTTCAATTAAGTCCCACAGTCAATCGTTTCACTGTTAAAAGCGATGCAACCTAGTAATATCAGAAAAATATCGCTAAATACATGTTGGTACGAATATGTGACGCAACCGTTGTAACTCAAACGGATTGATACCGCTAGAAAGTCAATGAAATGTAGTTTTTGAAACTGTCTCTATTTCTTCAGCGCGCTCTAACGCCTAGGATCGGTCCCACAGTAAAAAATGATTTATTCATCTAAATTTTTAAATAAAGCGCTACCACAGCGCCCAGTGTAATCGCTGAGTTCCAGCAATCATGTCAAATTAAGAAGAATGTTATTTCTTGGAGTACAATTGTCTCATTTATCACATTTATAAGGTCAAAGTCCAAAATCAGTTCAATTAAGTCCCACAGTCAATCGTTTCACTGTTAAAAGCGATGCAACCTAGTAATATCAGAAAATTTTCGCTAAATACATGTTGGTACGAATATGTGATGCAACCGTTGTAACTCAAACGGACTGATACCGTTAGAAAGTCAATGAAATGTAGTTTTTGAAACTGTCTCTATTTCTTCAGCGCGCGCTAACGGCTAGGATTGGTCCCACAGTAAAAATTGACTTATTATCTAAATTTTTAAATAAAGCGCTACCACAGCGCCCAGTGTAATTCGCTGAGTTCCAGCAATCATGTCAAATTAAGAAGAATGTTATTTCTTGGAGTACAATTGTCTCATTTATCACATTTATAAGGTCAAAGTCCAAAATCAGTTCAATTAAGTCCCACAGTCAATCGTTTCACTGTTAAAAGCGATGCAACCTAGTAATATCAGAAAAATATTCGCTAAATACATGTTGGTACGAATATGTGACGCAACCGTTGTAACTCAAACGGACTGATACCGTTAGAAATCATAAATGTAGTTTTTTTGAAACTGTCTCTATTTTTCAGCGTGCGCTAACGGCTAGGATTGGTCCACAGTACAAAATGACTTATTTATCTAAATTTTTAAATAAAGCGCTACCACAGCGCCCAGTGTAACTGCTGAGTTTCAAGCAATCATGTCAACTTAAGAAGAATGTTATTTCTTGGAGTACAATTGTCTCATTTATCACATTTATAAGGTCAAAGTCCAAAATCAGTTCAATTTAAGTCCCACAGTCAATCGTTTCACTGTTAAAAGCGATGCAACCTAGTAATATCAGAAAAATTTCGCTAAATTACATGTTGGTACGAATATGTGACGCAACCGTTTGTAACTCAAACGGACTGATACCGTTGAAAAGTCAATGAAATGTAGTTTTTGAAACTGTCTCTATTTCTTCAGCGCGGGCTAACGGCTAGGATTGTCCCACAGTAAAAAATTGACTTATTATCTAAATTTTTAAATAAAGCGCTACCACAGCGCCCAGTGTAATTCGCTGAGTTCCAGCAATCATTGTCAAATTAAGAAGAATGTTATTTCTTGGAGTACAATTGTCTCATTTATCACATTTATAAGGTTCAAAGTCCAAAATCACTTCAATTAAGTCCGACAGTCAATCGTTTCACTGTTAAAAGCGATGCAACCTAGTACTATCAGAAAAATATCGCTAAATACATGTTGGTACGAATATGTGACGCAACCGTTGTAACTCAAACGGATTGATACCGGTAGAAAATCAATGAAATGTAGTTTTTGAAAATGTCTCTATTTCTTTCGCGCGCGCTAACGGCTAGGATTGGTCCCACAGTACAAAATGACTTATTTATCTAAATTTTTAAATAAAGCGCTGCCACAGCGCCCAGTGTAACTGCTGATTTCAAGCAATCATGTCAAATTAAGAAGAATGTTATTTCTTGGAGTTCAATTGTCTCATTTATCACATTTATAAGGTCAAAGTCCAAAATCAGTTCAATTAAGTCCCACAGTCAATCGTTTCACTGTTAAAAGCGACGCAACCTAGTACTATCAGAAAAATATCGCTAAATACATATTGGTACGAATATGTGACGCAACCGTTGTAACTCAAACGGACTGATACCGTTAGAAAGTCAATGAAATGTAGTTTTTGAAACTGTCTCTATTTTCTTCAGCGCGCGCTAACGGCTAGGGATTGGTCCCACAGTAAAAAATGACTTATTTATCTAAATTTTAAATAAAGCGCTACCACAGCGCCCAGTGTAATTCGCTGAGTTCCAGCAATCATGTCAAATTAAGAAGAATGTTATTTCTTGGAGTTCAATTGTCTCATTTATCACATTTATAAGGTCAAAGTCCAAAATCAGTTCAATTAAGTCCCACAGTCAATCGTTTCACTGTTAAAAGCGATGCAACCTAGTAATATCAGAAAAATATCGCTAAATACATGTTGGTACGAATATGTGACGCAACCGTTGTAACTCAAACGGATTGATACCGTTAGAAAGTCAATGAAATGTAGTTTTTTAAACTGTCTCTATTTCTTCAGCGCGCGCTAACGGCTAGGATTGGTCCCACAGTAAAAATGACTTATTTATCTAAATTTTTAAATAAAGCGCTACCACAGCGCCCAGTGTAATTGCTGAGTTCCAGCAATCATGTCAAATTAAGAAGAATGTTATTTCTTGGAGTACAATTGTCTCATTTATCACATTTATAAGGTCAAAGTCCAAAATCAGTTCAATTAAGTCCCACAGTCAATCGTTTCCTGTTAAAGCGATGCAACCTAGTAATATCAGAAAATTTCGCTAAATACATGTTGGTACGAATATGTGATGCAACCGTTGTAACTCAAACGGAACTGATACCGTTAGAAAGTCAATGAAATGTAGTTTTTAAACTGTCTCTATTTCTTTCAGCGCGGGCTAACGGCTAGGATTGGTCCCACAGTAAAAATGACTTATTCATCTAAATTTTTAAATAAAGCGCTACCACAGCGCCCAGTGTAATGCTGATTTCAGCAATCATGTCAAATTAAGAAGAATGTTATTTCTTGGAGTACAATTGTCTCATTTATCACATTTATAAGGTCAAAGTCCAAAATCAGTTCAATTAAGTCCCACAGTCAATCGTTTCACTGTTAAAAGCGATGCAACCTAGTACTATCAGAAAAATATCGCTAAATACATGTTGGTACGAATATGTGACGCAACCGTTGTAACTCAAACGGACTGATACCGTTAGAAAGTCAATGAAATGTAGTTTTTGAAACTGTCTCTATTTCTTCAGCGCGCGCTAACGGCTAGGATTGGTCCCACAGTAAAAAATGACTTATTTATCTAAATTTTTAAATAAAGCGCTACCACAGCGCCCAGTGTAATTGCTGAGTTCCAGCAATCATGTCAAATTAAGAAGAATGTTATTTCTTGGAGTACAATTGTCTCATTTATCACATTTATAAGGTCAAAGTCCAAAATCAGTTCAATTAAGTCCCACAGTCAATCGTTTCACTGTTAAAAGCGATGCAACCTAGTAATATCAGAAAAATATCGCTAAATACATGTTGGTACGAATATGTGACGCAACCGTTGTAACTCAAACGGACTGATACGTTAGAAAGTCAATGAAATGTAGTTTTTAAAACTGTCTCTATTTCTTCAGCGCGCGCTAACGGCTAGGATTGGTCCCACAGTAAAAAATGAACTTATTTATCTAAAATTTTTTAAATAAAGCGCTACCACAGCGCCCAGTGTAATGACTGAGTTTCCAGCAATCATGTCAAATTAAGAAGAATGTTATTTCTTGGAGTCCAATTGTCTCATTTATCACATTTATAAAGGTCAAAGTCCAAAATCAGTTCAATTAAGTCCGCACAGTCAATCGTTTCACTGTTAAAAGCGAATGCAACCTAGTAATATGCGGAAAATATCGCTAAATACATGTTGGTACGAATATGTGACGCAAACCGTCTGTAACTCAAACGGATTGATACCGTTAGAAAATCAATGAAATGTAGTTTTTGAAACTGTCTCTATTTCTTCAGCGCGCGCTAACGGCTAGGATTGGTTCCCACAGTACAAAATGACTTATTTACTAAATTTTTAATAAAGCCTGCCACAGCGGCCCAGTGTAACTGCTGAGTTCAAGCAATCATGTCAAATTAAGAAAGAATGTTATTTCTTGGAGTTCAATTGTCTCATTTATCACATTTATAAGGTCAAAGTCCAAAATCAGTTCAATTAAGTCCCACAGTCAATCGTTTCACTGTTAAAAGCGACGCAACCTAGTACTATCAGAAAAATATCGCTAAACACATGTTGGTACGAATATGTGACGCAACCGTTGTAACTCAAACGGACTGATACCGTTAGAAAGTCAATGAAATGTAGTTTTTTAAAACTGTCTCTATTTCTTCAGCGCGCGCTAACGGCTAGGATTGGTCCCACAGTAAAAAATGACTTATTTATCTAAATTTTAAATAAAGCGCTACCACAGCGCCCAGTGTAATTGCTGAGTTCCAGCAATCATGTCAAATTTAAGAAGAATGTTATTTCTTGGAGTACAAATTGTCTCATTTATCACATTTATAAGGTCAAAGTCCAAAATCAGTTCAATTAAGTCCCACAGTCAATCGTTTCACTGTTAAAAGCGATGCAACCTAGTAATATCAGGAAAAATATCGCTAAATACATGTTGGGTACGAATATGTGACGCAACCGTTGTAACTCAAACGGACTTGATTACCGTTAGAAAGTCAATGAAATGTAGTTTTTGTAAACTGTCTCTATTTCTCAGCGCGCGCTAACGGCTAGGATTGGTCCCACAGTAAAAATGACTTATTTATCTAAATTTTAAAATTAAACGCTCCCACAGCGCCCTAGTGTATTGCTGAGTTCCAGCCAATTCATGTCAAAATTAAGAAGAATGTTATTTCTGGGAGTACCAATTGTTCCATTTATCATGCATTTATAAGGTCAAAGTCCAAAATCAGTTCAATTTAAGTCCCACAGTTCAATCGTTTCACTGTTAAAAGCGACGCAACCTAGTTACTTATCAGACCAAAATATCGCTAAATACATATTGGTCACGAATTATGTGACGCAACCGTTTTAACTCAAACGGATGATTACCTGTTAGAAAGTCAATGAAATGGTAGTTTTTGAAACCTGTCTCTATTTCTTTCGCGCGCGTAAGGGTCATGGATTGGTCCCACAGTAAAAAAATGACTTATTATCTAAATTTTAAATAAAGCGCTACCACAGCGCCCAGTGTAGTACTGCTGAGTTCCAAGCAATTCATGTCAAATTAAGAAGGAATGTTATTTCTGGAGTTACAATTTGTCTCATTTATCACATTTATAAGGTCAAAGTCCAAAATCACTTCAATTAAGTCCACAGTCAATCGTTTCACTGTAAAGCGACGCAACCTTACTATCAGAAAAATATCGCTAAATAGCATGTTGTACGAATATGTGACGCAACCGTTTTAATCTCAAACGGAATGGATTACGTTCAGAAAGTCTAATAAAGTAGTTTTTTAAAACCTGTCTCTATTCTTCGCGCGCGCTAACGGCTCTAGGATTGGTCCGGCAGTAAAAAAATGTCTTATTGATCTAAATTTTTAAATAAAGCGCTTACCAGAAGCGCCCAGTGTATTCGCTGAGTTCCAGCCATCATGTCAAATTAGAAGAATGTTATTTCTAGGGAGTCCAATTGTCTCATTTATCACAAATATAAGGTGAAAGTCAAAATCATTTCAATTTTAAGTCCCACAGTCAATCGTTTCACTGTTTAAAAGCGACGCAACCTAGTACTATCAGAAAAAATATCGCCTAAACACATTGTTGGTCGAATTAATGATGACGCAACCGTTTTAACTTTCAAAACGGACTGATCCGTTAGAAAGTCAATAAATGAGTTTTTAAACCTGTCTCTATTCGTCAGCCGTGCGCAACGCGCTAGGATTGGTCCCGCAGTACAAAATGACTTATTTATCTAAATTTTAGAATTAAAGCGCTACCAACAGCGCCCAGGTGTAATTGCTGAGTTCCAGCAATATGTCCAAGTTAAGAAAATGTTATTTCTTGGAGCGTACAATTGTCTCATTTATTCACATTTATAAGGTCAAAGTCCAAAATTCAGTTCAATTAAGTCCCACAGTCAATCGTTTCACTGTTAAAAGCGATGCAACGCTAGTAATATTAGAAAAATTTCGCTAAAATACATGTGGCGTACGAATATGTGATGCAACCTTTGTAACTCAAACGAAACTGATAGCCGGTAAAAAGTCAATGAAATGGTAGTTTTTAAAACTGGTCTCTATTTTCTTTCAGGCGCGGGGCTAACGGCTAGGACTTGGTCCCACAGTAAAAATTGACTTAGTTCATCTAAAATTTTAAAATAAAGCGCTCCCAACAGCGCCCAGTTGTAATCGCTGATTCCAGCAATCATGTCAAATTAAGAAGAATGTTATTTCGTGGGAAGTACAATTGACCTCATTTATCACATTTATAAAGTCAAAGTCCAAAATCACTTCAATTAATCCGACAGTCAATCGTTATCACTGTTAAAAGCGATGCAACCTAGTACTATCAGAAAAATATCGCTAAATACTGTTGGCTACGAATATGTGACGCAAACGTTGGTAAACTCAAACGATTGATACGGTAGAAAATCCAATGAAATGTAGTTTTTGAAAAATGTCTCTATTCTTTCTGCGCGCGCTAACGGGCTAGGATTGGTCCCACAGACAAAATGACTAATTTATCTAAATTTTTTTTAATAAAGGCTGCCACAGCGCCAGTGTAACTGCTGATTTCAAAGCAATCATGTCAAATTAAGAAGAATGTTATTTTGGAGTTCAATTGGTCTCATTTATCACATTTATAAGGTCCAAAGTCAAAAATCAGTTCAATTTAAGTCCCACAGTCAATCTTTCACTGTTAAAAGGCAACGCAAAATCCCTAGTACTATTTCAGAAAAATTATCGCTAAATAAACATATTGCGTACGAATATGTGGACGCCAACCCGTTTAACTCCAAACGACTGATACCGTTGAAAGTCAATGAAATGCTTAGGTTTGCGAAAACTGTCTCTATTTCCTTCAAGCGCGTTGCTGAAACGCTAGGATTGGTCCCACAGTAAAAAATGTCGCTTTATTTATTCTAAATTTTTAAATAAAGCGCCTACCAGATGCGCCCAGTGTATTCGCATGAGTTCCAGCAATCTGTCAAATTAAGAAGAATGTTTGATTTCTAGGCAGTCCAATTTGTCTTCATTTATTCACAAATATAAGTGAAAGTCCAAAATCCAGTGTCAATTAAGTCCCGACAGTTCAAACGTTTCACTTGTTAAAAGCGACGCAACCTAGTACTATCAGAAAAATATCGCTAAAACAGCATGTTAGTACGAATATGTGACGCAAAAAACTCGTTTTTAACTTCAAACGGACTGGATACCGTTAGAAAGTTCAATAAAATGTAGTTTTTTTAAACCTGTCTCTATTTTCGTCAGCGTGCGCTAACGGCTAGGATTGGATCCCCCCAGTACAAAATGACTTATTTTCTAAATGTTTTTAAATTAAAGCGCTACCACAGCGGCCCAGTTGTTAATTCTGAGTTCCAGCAATGCATGTCAAGTTAAGAAAGAATGTATTGTCTTGTAGTTACAATTGTCTTCATTTATCACATTTATAAGGTCAAAGTCAAAATCAGTTCAATTAAGCCCACAGTCATCGTTTCATGTTAAAAGGCATGCACCTAGAATATTAGAAAAATTTCGCTAAGTCATGTTGGTACGAATATGTGATGCAACCGTTGTAACTTCAAACGAACTGATACCGTAAAAAGTCAATGAAATGTAGTTTTTAAAAAACTGTCTCTATTTCTTCAGCGCGCGTGCTAACGGCTAGGATTTTGGTCCCACAGTAAAATTGACTTTTCATCTAATTTTAAAGATAAAGCGCTCCACCAGCGCCCAGGTGTAATCGCTGGATTTCCAGCAATTCATGTCAAATTAAGAAGAATGTTATTTCTGATACAATTGAGCTCATTATCACATTTTATAAGGTCAAAGTCCAAAATCACTTCAAATTAAGTCGACAAGTCAATCGTTTCACTGTTAAAAGCCGATGCAACCGGATACTATCAGAAAGATATCGCTAAATAATGTTGGTACGAATATGTGACGCCAACCGTTGTAATCTCTCTCTG